>JAQFXN010000249.1:0-25475 GCA_034693365.1 Liacarus xylariae | reverse complement strand
GCATAGATATATAATCTTTGCTTCCAACTTTAATTGATTTAAACTTAGATATACTAAAATAAAATAGACTTAGACGTGAATAAAATAAACGAGCTCATATTAATGGTCATTCATAACTTTTCTCGCTTTTTGACTAATGCCTTTGGGTTTAGACTGTTTTCGGATGGAAGATAAATCAGGATTACTTTGTATTGATTTAAACCACTTTTATATTTAATAAATATTTTCAATTCAATTTAATTCTAACTTTTTGGCATCTACTTCTACAATAGTAGGTCTCCCAGGAAAGCCTTTTATATATACTTTATTTTTTAGAGGGAGCTTAATTTTAAGGAGCGGTAATAGTGGGGCGCAAATCCACTGCTTATCCCTCTGTAATGCGCTTATTTTCACTTTTGACGACGCTCTACATCAAGAAGAACAGACTGATATTTTTTGACTGGAGAGAGGCGTTACCAGTGGTGTCCCCTCCCTCAGTACTAACCGTAGTCAAACCTGCTTAACTTCAAATTGCATACAGCAGTCTAACCACTCGGCCACTGAGCTCCCCTATTTGCAATATTTTAATTAGGAATTACTTAATTTTTAATTAAATATAAAAATCTTTATAAAATGTTTTGTTCAAAACAAAGGCATGAATTGAATGAGAATTTTTTTCTGAACGCATCATACAATACGTCATTTTGAACCAATTTTAAAGCATAAAATACCTGCAGTGCACCTGACGTATAATGCGCACTAGAAATACAGAACTTTTAAAACAATGCCATTCAAATAAATGTTATTAAATAGGAAAGTCTAGTCAATGTCGTTCTTTATACCAGTGGTAGTCCAGGATTCACTTCGGTGCGCATTCTGAGGGCTGAAACAACATATTGGCCGACATTTGAATCTAATCTCAAAACATGGGTTCTAAATGAGAGGAAAACAGGTCAAAGGATAGGACATTATAATATCAACACATGAGCGAGAGATATGGCAAATAACTTAATTAGGATGAAATAACAAATTTTACCGGAACTCTAAGAGTACAAATATTTCAAAAAATTAACATTTCTTTAATATCGAGACGTTTTCTACTTCTAGCCGTTGACTCAAACGTCCCTTTGGATCACCCGTCCAACTAAGACTGGTTTATTGATGTTAAGTGGTAGGGGCGGACTATAAGGTACCGAAACGGCTTCTTATATTTGCTAACCAGCCTTTTCCGGCTATCATTAGAAGACCCCTGAATGTGTAGGCACTAAGGTCTACGTTGTGATAAGTACAGGAAAATTCCCTTCATCTCGTCTCTAGTTGTATTTGATGGTCGAAAACCCTGAATGTAAGAACACGTAGGCTCTAGTTGGGATGAGTAGAGGGTTTCGGATCGTCGTCCACTGTGTCTCCTCTTGCTGTTGCCTGAAAACTTAGTTTATAACACTTCAAATAACTTGAAGACTGATTTAATGTTTAAAATAATAATCACTTTATTAATCAAATAAATACTTAGATTATAGAATATACTTAGAATAACTTGAAGTTTATCATTTTGATTGGGTAGAGTTTCCTTTAGCTATTAAAGTATTTCAGGACACAACTAGTAACTCTAAAGAACACGGGCCTTTCTTGGCTCAAACTAAGATTCGTCTCCCATTATACTGCTCTGCACCTCACCTCATCAACTCGGATGACACTAGTAGGCACGCACTGAGCATGCTCAGAGCGAGCATAGAACATTATAGAAAACTTTGGAAAACAACTACACATGAAGCGTATACTCGCATCAGTGATGTTCGTTAAGTGTAATGTCGCTTTTAATGAAATATAGAACTATATTATTCGGCGCTATGAGTGTTATTAGTGTTAGAGGCTCTACACATACATACTCTATTATTAGATGACAGTTTATACTACTTGAGGCCAACTCTGCACTTGAAAGCCTAAGGATAGGAATTATCTTCTATGATTATTAGGATTGCCAATCCAATATGCTCTGCCCGTTAGTTATTGAGGCCTCGCATTATAGTTAAAAGAAGTTAGTTTTCGAGTATATGAAAACCTATCAAGCAGTAATTACTAGAGTTATTAATTATCAGGTTAAACATTGCTGATACAAGAACACGCCACCGTATAGCTGTTATGGTGAGTCTAAAAGGGTAAGTAGTTAAGGATCTAGGGTTTAGGATAGGGGATAGTAATATATGAAATATATTACAATATAATACGCACCCACCGTATAGCGCGAACTTTAAATTTGTTCAAAAAATCACTTTTTTCTTCATATAATGCGAGCATTATATTCCAATAAATAGAGTATCTTAACTCCTGATGAAAGTTATGACAGTTATTGACCGAAAGTACTAGAGTTGTAGTTAAATAAATGGATTCTAATTTATAAACAAGAATGACCACTATAATAAATATCTTCGCTTTCTCAATAAAAAAATTAGTAGTTCTTACGCTCCCATCTTATAAAATTATAATTTGATTTCATTGCATTGGAGGCTCCCATCTTATGGAATTGTAATAGATTCCAATTGCATTGGAGGCTCCCATCTTATGGAATTGTAATAGATTCCAATTGCACTGGAGGTTCTCATCCCATGGAATTGTAATAGATTCCAATTGAATTGGAGGTTCTCATCCCATGGAATTGTAATCCATTCCAATTGCATTGGAGGTTCTCATCCCATGGAATTGTAATCGATTCCAATTGCAATGGAGGCTCCCATTCCATGGAATTGTAATCGATTCAAATTGCATTGAAGGTTCCCATCCCATGGAATTTTAATAGATTCCAATTGCATTGGAGGCTCCCATCTCATGGAATTGTAATCGATTCAAATTGCATTGAAGGTTCCCATCTCATGGAATTGTAATAGATTCCAATTGCATTGGAGGCTCCCATCTCATGGAATTGTAATAGATTCCAATTGGATTGGAGGCTCGCATCCCATAGATTTGTAACTTATTTCCATGCTTTGTAGATTCTTATCATATCGATTTGTTACAGATTTCCATTGAATTGGAGGTTAGAGGCATCAGATGTCTATAATAGCTGGGTGCTTGCACCAGTTGTATATGGAAGATGGGTGCTGTGAAACGAATTTATTTTCTCCATTTTATTCGAAAGCGGAGATAAAAAAATCGCCAATGATCTTACAATCTAAACAGTTATATAAATTCATTTCAAACATTGGTGAATACTTTTTTAATAGAAAGTTTGGCACTATTATAAGCACTATCACTGTGCAGTATGTACTGTACATAACCAGGGATTTCCAGGTTTGAAAATGTCAGGTGGTATTTTTTTTCTGCGAGAGCCTATGGGGAATAGGTTTCAGGGGAGGGTTTTATTCACAAAAAAAAACATTTTTTGCCCAAAATATATAATAAATGTGTTTTTAATGTTCAAAATCAGTGTTTTTTTGGATTTCTAATACAAAATATATTAAAACAGGTAAAATATGACCAAAAATTAGTGTATTTTTAGTTTTATATAATGAAACACTGATTGAAAACTGTTAAATAAAGCTCAAAATGAGTTTATTTATGATTTTGTTAATACTAAACATAGGGGGGAAGGGGTGGATACCTCCCAGATAGCCTATAGAGGTATCCGGTCAAAATGCCAGGGACTATTCATGACTGGACCCCTACACCTCTGGACATACCAGGTACTCTGATTCTCATATATATTGAGACTATCTTTGTATGTTTTCAATTCTATCCAGATTTTTTTATTTAGGCAAAAAACTTCAATCAGAGACAATAGTTTAAACATGAGCTATTATACGAATAAAATATATCAAAGTTTATAATCATTCTTCTATTTGTTATTTAAACACATTGGTAAAAATCGGGATTCAATTGATTGTCAAACAGAAACTATTCAAAACTTAGTAATGTCTATGAAAGATAGATATTCTGAAGTCATAGTCAATAATGGAAGTTATACTCACTATTAAACTCTGTATTATTAATATTTATGAAATTAATCAAATTAATTTTTATATGGATAGAATTGAAACCATTCAGAGATAGTATCAATATATATGAGAATCAGAGTACACACTGTTTATTAAATCCATGTCTGAACATAACTATATTATGTGTTTAATCTTTCTTGTCAATTTTAATATTTGATATCTTTTTTAAATCAACCAAACTTTGAAGAATTTTTGATTATTATAATATATTGATTAATATTTTAAAAACAAATTCCTCGTGTTTTCTGCGTTAAACATTAGCTAAAAACCGGTTTCCTTTTAATTATCTACTTTAATTCATTCGTCTGTAAAAATCATATTAAACTAAACAATTAAATAATTTTTTCAAAATATTTCATATATATTAGAAATGTTAAAAATCATTTTTGCTAATCATTTCAAAACTGCCAAATCTTTTCATAAAATGAAAGTTTTAATTTGACCAGTTTGTTCATTATTGATGATTGAAAAATAATATAGTTTATTGGATTTAGTTATTAAACTATTTGAAAAATTTATTTAATTTAAGTATGAAATGTTGAAAAAATTCGAGAAATCTTTGTGTCAAGATGATTTTTTGCGCATTCATCCGGGTAACAATCAGGTATGTCGAAGTGGAGATATGGCTAGATCACTACTTTTTATGCGAGATATGGCCAAATTAATCAAGTGATACTTCCCAGAATTTCGACTACATTTTGTAAGATTTTTATAAAATTTTACCAAATTTAGGTAGAATCTAACAAAATTCTGATATTTCTTTCTAACCAAACTACTTTATATCATTTTCCTATTCGGTTACTTTAATTACAAAGAAATTTTAAATGCGAGCTGAGGTGCCGTTTGATTTTTGGTATAATAAATCACAGTATTTTTCAAACATACTTTGAAACATCAACATATTTTCAAATATAATGATTTTACTAAATATGCGGTTTAATATATAAACTTGTTGCATCTTATTTCTATATACATAGTAGACTGTCGTTGCTTGTAAATACTTATTAAGCTGACCAGTCTACGTTTTCACGTGATTGTCAGCTACTATTTCTACGTCTACTATAACATTGCTATAGCTGGAGAAGCTTAAGAAGAGACTCTTATCTCCACCTCCTTGAGTCTCAAAACTCGTTAACCTTTAACTGTCGATCTATACTTCATATTTAAAACAAGTTTTGAGACTCAAGAAGAAATTCTTATCTACACATCGTTGAGTTACTTCCGCTATAAGCAATATTATAGTAGCCGCCAGTCGCGTGAAATCATAGACTGGTCGGTTTTATAAGTATTTACAAACAACGACAGCATACAACCTCTTAGTTTACTGTAGCCATGCGTTTAATTGAACCCCGTTTGGAGCGCTTAGAGCGCAACAGTACTGCTTTTTACAACAATTATAAATTATAGTTTTAAATAATAATAATAATTATTATATTTTATTCATTATAACGCGTTAATGACATACAATTTTATAAATTAAAATAAATATAAAAAAAGGTTAAGAATTAGAATAAAATAATTCACATTTAACTAAAAAATTATTAAAATTTGTTTCATTTCGCACATCTTTAGGTAGACTATTGAACAAATCAATTGAATAACAAAAAAAGTTTTTATCACAAAATATGTTTCTGGTCTTTGATTTTTCAATAATTAGACCGTTTCTGTCATTATTTGAAAATTTTAACAATTTTCCCCAGTCTTCAGGAATACCATTAAATTTACTACTTGCAGTAAATAATCTACTTGCTTATCCCTGGATGTAAACTGTATGTTTTAAATAAGTTGATTTATTAGAAAATATTTTTTCCATTGACCCAATGGCAGAGTTTGAGTTTCAAAATATTTTTAGATTTATGAAAAAAAACTTATTTTCACTCAAAAAAAACTTTTGAATGAAATATTTTATTTATATTTTTTTCTATCAATTCTCAAATCATTTTTTATTTCTTCGCAATTAAGATAAGAATAAATATAAACAATTTTCTTCTCTTTAAATGTTTATAATATATAAAAACAGATAATTATGAATATATTTGTCTGAGAAAAAAAAGTTTAATTAAACTCTCATTGAATGCACATTTAGGACATAAAATGTCTGAAATATTATTTTATTTATTTAATTAATTATTTAAATAAATTAATTTTCTAAATACAAAATAATGGATTATTTGGTATATATTTTGGCCGGTTTTGGCATATTTTCAATACTGGTATTGATATTGAAATTGATCCTGTGGTCACTTAAGTGTGATATTGACAAACAATTTATACCAATTGGCGAAAGCGAAGTCTACACAATGAGAAGCTCTGTTTGTAATATTAATGAAAAGGAGGCCATCGAACAAATGGACCAAATGTTGGAACAGGTCTGATGCAATTTGAAGTTATTATTTAATTTAAAATTTTAAAGAGGAACAGTAAATTATATTATGGAAATTCTAAATCATCAACTTATAACAGTAAAATTTACAAGATTAACATGTAAATTAAGTAGCATCTACAATTCTTTTGATTAAAGTATTTTACACTGTATTCTTAAAGTATCTAGGCTCTATTTTAACAATAGATTCTATTTCAATTTAAGCAAAATATTTTACACTGGTAGACTTTTAAGTCATAAAGTTATCTTATATATATATTTTTTTAAACTTGACAGTGAATGTGACATTCAATGTCACTATATTTGTATCAAGTTAAAATTTTAATTGAAATAATTGAAAAACAATGATTCTTGAATGTATCAATGATTATATTAGGGATGGACAATGGGGGGGGTGGGTATAGCCAAAATGTTGGCCTTATGTTTCAATCCCTTTCATTACTGTTCCTTTTACAACTGTCCCTTTTATTACTGCTTCTGTTGGATATATTATGCACCCATTCGGCCGAAACCAATTTCCTGATATTGAATTCCAGTCAGAGATCTTCAAATGAGTTTTCATTTTGATAACAATCTGACATTGAATCAGACAAACGAATACAAACTCTATTGGAATCTATAGCCTATGTATTCGTTCGTCTGATTCAATGACAGATTTCTATCAAAAAGAATAATCATTTGAATATCTCTGACCTCAGTCTTCCATATTTTAAATGTTTTCTTTTTTTCTATTTTAAGTATACAAAACCAAAAGTAGTGGTCTCTCGTCAGTGCATTTGTCCGGTTTGTAGTAAAGAAACCGAAAGAATTATAATCAATGACTTGAATTGCAATGAGACTGAAGACCAAAATAAGCCATTAATAGAGGAAAGCACTGGAGAGGAATCGGAGGAACAGAGAGATAACGTGTCGATAATTACAGAGAACACAGTGATTGAAGTGAATGATATCGTCATTATTGAGGACTCAAAAGAGGAGATGCCCTGCAATATGTATAACAATGTTGTGTCGGAGTTGAAGAAAAAATTCACACCCAATACAGGTGTTGAACAACAAAATAGTGATCAGAATAATGTTATTGAAGTGATAGTCGAGTCAACGGATATGTAATATAATTGCAGAGATTTGATGAAATGTTTTCTGTTTTGATATTATATTATAATTTTTAATTCATTTATAGAAACCATTTTTTGAAACAATATTCAGTTTAAAATAAAGAATTGGTCCACTTGCTATTTTTATCATGTCAGTTTGTATTTCTAGGTTTGATCAAACAGGATGTTTACTAAATTCTTATAATAATAGATCTTTGTTAATTTAGCAAGATTCCAGTGTAAATAAGTTTATTTTTTAATATGCTCAAACTAACAAGAAGAAATCTATTTATGATATCAGGGATGTGGAAGGGGGGTTTAGCCTGAAATACTTGTCTAAACCCCCTAACCAAAAATTGGAAAATGCCGCCTTTTTACCCTCCCAAGACCCTTCCTTAACTCTTGCCAAAATAACACCCCTCCCTACCGTTTTGGAAATTCCACATCTTTTAGCAATGTCAATAAAATAATTTAAAGGGTTAAATAATATCATTTTAAAAATATAATATGAAGACTAACTAATAATTGTTAAACTGTGAAGGATTCAGAATTTTATCGAATGTAATAATAATGAAATTGACAAAAATTAATTTACTCTTTTCTAACATGTTATTTTGCAAAATTATTGCAGGAATAGTCAGACGATCAGCACAAAATAATCCTGACCAGAAATTCTAAGACTAATCATCCTTTGGAAAAGCAAAATTTGCAGCTTTTCTCTGTCAATTTTTTAAGTTTTGCTTTAAAATATCTATTATGATTTATCTTGTTCATTTCCAAAAAATATCCTTCTAACTCAACTGAATCATTCAAATTTTGTTACTCATTATTGATTAATAATATATCAAAAACTTAGCATTTCATTAATATACTACGTATTTAATTGACCAAGATGAATTGTTTTGATCAATTTAAAAGATTTGCAAATGTTTACAATTCACAAATGATTGAAAATGTTTTAAAATTAGTGAAATATTTTTAACAAAATTAGATAATGAAATAAAAATTAATTATATTCACAGATAATTCACTACTTTTTGTTTGCTTTAATTGAAGGTATAGTCAATTCCAGAATTTTATTTTCATTTTGCCTTCACTTTCTATTTATTCACTGTTTGTGTATAAATTCAAAGACGCCTACAATATATTAAATCATATTTTTATTAAAATAAATTACATTAAAATAACAATAAAATTCTTTTTGTGTCTCTCATTCCTCTAATAACTAGTACTGAATATACACTACCGTTTTTTTAAAAGTTAACCCCTGATGCCAATTTCATATCTATCCAGATTAGCTATACACCTATTGATTTTAGCAATTAAGACATCTATTCTGACTAATTCGCATATGCTGAATCGATTGGTGATAGTTTAAAATACTAAAATCCAGTATTATTTGCGATAGATGGCATTGTATAATACAAAGTTGATAAATTATAATATTTAATATTGACAGTTGGGACATCGATTCAGACTAATTCGCACATGCTGAAACGAACGGTGAAAATTTAAAATTCAAAAATCTATTATTATTTGAGATAGAGAAAATTGTAAAAAATTTTGTCTCAAAATTATAATACTTAATTTTGACAATTGAGATATCGATTCTAACTAATCCGTATATGCTGAAGTTATTGGTGATAGTTTCTAGAATGAAAATAAAGAATTATTTGTAATAAATGACGTTATATTCGAAAAAACGCAAAATTCTATTAAAACGCCCGTAACCACAAATAATATTTATTTTTCGAGATTGAAAATATCACTAGTCTATTCTAAATGTGCGATTAGTCAGATTCTATGTCTCAATTGTTAAAATCAAATATTATAATATTTCTACTATGTCTACTATTCCACAACGCTGTCTATCTCTAATAATATATTATTTTTTGTGTTCGAAACTACCACCAATCGATTCAGCATATGAGAATTAGTCAGAATACACGTCTCAGTTGTCAAATTCAAATATGATAATTTTCAACTTTGTTTTTTACAACGCCCTCTATCTCAAATAATACTGGATTTTCGTGTTTGAAACTATCACCAATCGATTCAGCATGTGCGAATTAGTCAGAATAGATGTCTTAATTACTAAAATCAATAGATTTAGAGCTGATCAGGATAGATATGAAAGCTGGCATTAAGTGTTAACTTTTTAAAAAACGGTAATGTACAATATATTTTGGGCGTAAAGTTATTATTTGAAAGATATTAGAAATAATTGTCTACAAAAAAAAGTGAAGACAAAAGCGAAAAATAGATATTATTAATACACATGAGATCAGATTGAATTTTGAATACAACACTAAATAGGATTTAAATCAATTAAGTTTCTGTTTGAAAGTCAAAGTCGAATGTACTGTATTTATTAAAAAGTAATTAGCTTTTAGTGTTTGGATTAAAATGTGTGGGTTTATGCATATTTCATATTTAATTCAAGATTATATTTCATACAATGATGATCAAAGAGAAAGTTATTATTAGTGGTTCTACAGTGCAGATCATTCAAAAAAGGACACGATATCCATCCTGTTTTTATTTGTCATATATTGTTAATCAATAATGTTTTATTTTTCAATAATTTTCAATACAGTATTTAAGGATTAATCACTTTTTGGATTAATTAAATTCAAAATTTTTAAGCTAATGATTCATTAATAGTGATGAATATATTACAAACTCATTTCCTACTTGTTTTTAATAAATATTTATATAGTCAATACTAATTGCTTTCATCATAAAGCAATACTAATGTGTTTTATCTATGAGTTCGAAATATGCACATCAGTTTTAATGAATCATTAGCTTAAAAAGTTTGAATTTAAGTAATCCAAAAAGTGACTAATCCTTAAATACTGTATTGAAAATTATTGAAACAAAAAACATTATTAATAAACAATATATGGACAAATAAAAACAGGATGGATATCGTGTCCTCTTTTGAATGATCCACCACTGTACATTTGAATATAATCAATTTTTAATTTCTTATCTAATTTTGTTAAACGAAATTAAAAAAGAAAGATTTTTAATCACTTATGACCTGTAAATTTGATATGAATAAATTTTCAATTCTTTCATATTGAACAAGGTAATACATAGTTGGGTTTATAGGCTTTATATGTATTGCAATGTTTTTGGAATATTATTAATTTGGCAATTCAACTCAACCTAACATGGACAACTCAAAATAAATCGATTGATAAGGCACAAATATGAGATTTTATCATTTTTATTCTTTATTACTATCCTATGCAAGATTATCCATTTAGGATTGCTTTATATGGAAGTCATGTAATAATCTTCATTAAAATCTTAATAATACTATACCTTAATTCTAGCTTGTTTTAAAATGTACCATTGAATTGTCTGTACATCCTTGATAGTTTAGTAAACATTAACAGTTGTTATTATTCTTCGTGTGGCGAGTAATATAAATCAATTGTCTTGTTGTCAGACACTAATTGGATTTTTGTTTCTAAAAAAGTTAATTTTGCAATTGACTGACTGACAGACATTAATAATTTACACCTTCATTACGCCTCTATAACAAATTCATTTTCAAAATTACATTGTTGTTTACCGTTATTTATATTTGATCAAATATATTTATTGATGCAAATGCCAAAACATCGCTGTAAAAAATTAAGCACTTAAATATCGAAAACTTATTTTACAAACATTTGTCAGCTAATTAAACTAGTTAAAAAAAATTTCATTAAAATAATTAATTCTTTTAAATTTTTAAAATAATAAATGTTGAAAATGAGCTAAAATTAGCATATTTCATGTTTTTAGCAAGTCAATTTCCATTTTAGTTTTGTTTAATTTTGATTCTTAAATCATTAATCTGTTTTTTATCAGGTTGACGTTCTCTATATTTGAATAAATTTTTAGCGTTGATAGTTTTATAGTTTTAGATTATTATACAAATCGGCCACACATTTTCAATAACAGAATGTCTATTGCAAAATAAGATTGTACAAGCAAGCGTGCATGCCACAATTATAAGTAAAACTCCATATAATTTCAGTGTATATTTAAACTAATTATTCCGAATAAAGGGTTTAGAAAATATTGAAATTATTTAAAAATCCACACATTTTAATAAATTGCACCAATTGCTCAATAGTTTGGTAAAATCCTCAATAATAGTCATCCAAAGTATTAAAATAAATTTAAATACTCCCTTTATAAACTCTCGATTTACTAACCTTGGCTAACCCAAGCAACAAAAATATTACAAATACAGGTATGCTATTAATTAATCACTTTCTTGCCTTTTATATACAAATTCTTATAGCAATTCAATTAAAATCTCGTTAAATAAGAGTTAATTCAAATATAGAGAAAATTAATAATTATTTGTAAGTCTATAATATTTGTGCACAAGTAATATACAGAACGAGATCAGAGATGTTTCTATTTTTTATTCGCTTCACCACTTGACCTAGAATTCCAACTTATGCTAACTTGTAATTAACATTGTTTCTTCTTTGTTCGTCTTTTACTTTTAGGTAAAAGTGAGTCTCGTTTTGTTGGGATTTTTTCTGATAATATTAAATCACATTCTCATACATAATAAGTATATATTGTATGCACACATCGATATTGAACTTATATGGAACAATGGAATTTATGTCTGTTTCCCTGTCTATTTTATATATGTTTCCGCTGAATTTAAATAAAAATCAAATAAACAATTTCCCCTAATTTTGAACTTGTCAATAAGGTTTTAAAATTCTGGGAAATGCACCTCTCATTACAATTGCAAATAAAGATTATTCTAATTTTTAAGCTGATTTAACAAATACTGATATCGTATTTCATGTATATTATTGTGATATATGAATATTTGTGATAAATCACCAATATATTTATTGGGAGTGATTTTTTAGTTGTATAGTTTCACCTAGATTACAAGTATGTCGAGAAAAAATGTCAGTTAAAATATTTAGATTTTTCCGAATAGAAAATCAAAAGCATTTCTAACATTTCATGACTAATGTATTCTATTTTTAATGCTTATGTATTACTGAAAATATTTTATTTCTGCACTCAATTAATTTTTTGGTACGTTTTCTAATAATTAATAATTTGCTTGGAGTAGAAATAAATATTATGCCTGTTATGTCAATCAAACATCAGTTTATGTATTTATTATCAGATTTTAAGTATAATTTATTTCTAATTATTGATTTATTAAAATTTTAGTGGCTTTAAAATACATACAGTATTAGACATTTGATTAGTTAAAAATAATATAATATAAATTATTACAAGTGAAAAAAGAAATGAATTAACAATGAATGTGATCTTGCATAACTGAATTCAGTATCAATTAAAATATGAGATATCGAATTGAATTGAATGCAACGGACAATTCAGTATTTAGAATACATTTATGGGCTTTATTTTAGATGTTATTATAGTTTTTACAATTTTCAAACTGTTATTTATGAGTAAATTGAAGAATGATTATTTAAAATTCTTTTATAAAATAATTTTATATTTTGAATAATGATATATAGAGCAACTTTAACCTCTTATTTTATATGGGAGGAGAAGTCATGAGTAAGATTTCCAGAAAAATGCCCATGTTGAATTGCCCGCGCTTTCAGTCATATAGCTATAATTTATATATATTGTTACTAATATGCTATTAATTCTAATCCCTTAATACGTATTATATCAATACATTAAGAAATTAAACTGATTAGTTTACCTTTTTCTCTAATTATAATAATTGTATTTATGAGTAATTTTTTCAAATCCTTATAGTCAGGAGTTTTCTCTATAAAGTCTTAAACGATTAACAGTTAAGACTTCAGTGAAATTTCAAAAAAAGATTCCTCTTTACCCCATAAAGCAATAAATTGGAAATCTTAGTCAAGAGGCCATAAGAGTTTCATGATTTACATATTATTCAATGCTGAATCGAATGAACATGATCATTTTTTGATTGTAAGTTTGCAGTTGAGATATTTCCCTGCTTTGCTAACTAGTAATTTTATCGTATAATAATCGTATAAGATTTTAAAACATCCCTAATATAACAATCAAGTATATTTTGTGAAAATTACCCCTTCTAATCAGAATAAAAATGCAGGATGATCTAATCAAGTATATCTCATTATATACAAGAATTTATAACTTATTTTGATGAAAATGAACATTTTATGATTCATTAGTTAAGCAAACAATAATTAATAGGGAGTTTAACAAAATTAATATTCCATTAACTTATTGTCAATTTTCAACGGATAATTAGGCGCCTCTTTAATTATCCATATAAAACCTACAAGTATTTTTTTGTTCAGAATAATTTAGAATTAACAATTTTTTCATCATTGAAATAATCTTCAGTAAATTGACTCTAACTTCAAATAAAGATAAAATTGTTTAAAAATTTTATACAATTTATCAATAAATATCTGATTAACACTTTTGTGATTTCACGATTATTTAGATATCAGGGATAAACAGGGGATGTTTGTTATACAGGTTGAATAAAAAAAGAAAGAACTTTTATTATGTTTAAAAAATCTTATTGTGCTTTCAATTCTATTTTAATGATATTCATTTGATTTGACACTTGTAAAGATTGTAAAGTTCCCATCATTAGACCCCCTGGTCCTGCAGACCTTGGCTATCACTGACATTTAAATCTTCTTAAAAGAAATTTTTTGACCCAAATTATACATTACTATAACGGGTTATAAAATGTAAAAAATTTAATTCTGTTTGTCTGTTGAGACACAAAAAAAAGAAATATTTCCAAAATTAAATCATTTTGTTATTCTAGGCATCGATTATCTAATAAAAGCCTTAATTGCATGAAATCATTTTAGGGAAGAGAAGAAAATAGTGTTTCACAAAAATTAAACTATGTTAACATAATTCAAGACAAAAATATTCCGTTCAAATGCAGTACAGGAATAGAGAGTGAAAATGAGGGAAAGGCGCAAATGAATGCTTATAATTAGTTGTCTTATAATTTAAATGATGACAAAAAAAATAACAAAAAAAACATAAATTTCTTTTCTGGAAATTAAATGTTATTTTCATATATGAGTTATCAATCGTAATATTTTTGACGCGACTTCACTCCCAATGTATATAAAAAAATTTTTATAGTATTTATAGTTAGAACTGATGAGTGAATTCTTCGCAAATAAATTACTATTGATATTAATTTTAAGTGAAGATTAACAGAAAAATATATATTTATTTATTAACTTTTGCTTAAAGTTTCTCAGAATTTATTTTGACTGAAACACTTCAAGGTTTAGGCGGTTTAGGAATAAGAGAATTATTACCGATTTATAGGAGAGGAGAGAGAATATAATAATGAAGAAGAGAAAAAATATAAGCAGTTATTGAATGCTTATTGAAGTTTGTTTTTTAAAAATCTGTTATTCATTCATTGCATACATTTATTATTATACAATGCCCTCAATTGCGTTACATTCACTTCACTGCCTCTCTCTCTCTCTTTCTCACACACACACACTTATACAGACAGACCTGAGGGGAGAGAGAGAGGAGAGAGAGAGAGAGAGAGAGAGAGAGAGAGAGAGAGAGAGAGAGAGAGAGAGAGTTTATTAATTAGGAATACAAGAATGCAGGTATAGTAAGCATAGCTTATATAGTCTTTCTAAGACCTTCTTTCCCCTCCAGTTATTGGGCTATTAAAAGACATGGCATTACAGTACAGTTGTGCTTCATTATACATAACAAAAAAGAAAAAAGTTACATGTTAATTAAATAGTGCCACACATTATAATTAAGTAGCATAAAACAAAATGAAAAAATGTAGTAGGCTAATTAAATTGAACAAAAAAAATTTGCCTTTTAAATTTTTAATTGCCACCACACGTTCTTAAGCTTCTATTCCCAATATTATAATTATTATTGACAGTTCTGTAATAAATGGTTTTCATTGTTTTTTGTCTTTTCTAATGGAAAAATCATTTTTTGTTTTAACGAAAAATTTATTATTCAATAAATATATTTTAATTTGCATTCTCTCTCACTCTCTCCCCTCTCTCCCACTCCAGCTAACTATCCAGGGATGAGAGATATTGATGAGCAGTAAAAAACTTGTTTTTTCTCAATACTCATTCACTGTCTCTCACATTATTCTGTGTTCAGAAAAGGCATTAATGCAGTGAATCACACAATACCAGCAATAACTGTATAAATAATAAATTTGTTTCATTCAGTTTCGCCTTCAATATAATCGACGACAAGAAGAAAAGAAGAATATAAAAAAATGCAAAAGTGATTTACTTCTTGTGCTAACTGTTTGACTGTTTGTTTGGTTAAATCATTTTTTTCATGAGTTAAAAACTGATGACAAACTTATTTGTCCTATCATTCAACTATAGGGTGCTCTAACACATCCACACTCTCTCCTGTCTCTCTCTCCTAACTCTTTCTCAATAAATCAATTTTCATGACTAGAATTTATAATTGTGTTAAATAGTGAACTCCAACTGTGATTTTTACACTATATATATAGTGCGAAGAATTTTTGATTTTGTGTTTTTTAAAAAATTCAAGAGTAAAAAGATTATTTGGAAAGTTTTCAATTGTTGAAAAGTAGAGTTAATTAAATAGAAATAAGAAGAAGAAGTGTAACTGATTTATATATTTGACTATTTGGGCGAAAATATGCTAAAGCTTGTTAGTTTTTTGTTTTATTTTATAAAATATTTGTTTAATTTTTTGTTTTGTTTTATTATTTTTTTGAAGAAATTTTTATATTACGTTAAAAATTATTATTTTCTTAAATTTCTTTTTACTTTTGCTTTAATATTCAGATTTTGACCGCATTCTTCATTTGTGCCGCTTTTGCTGCAACTGATGATTCAAAAACAACAAAATTCACGGATGAAAAGTCACGAACGTCCGAGAGATTAAGTGAACAGGATGATATTCAGTCCATACCCACTAGTTATCAGTTTAAATACTCGACTGGCAATGAAGGACCGGCACAGTTGTTTCGCGAAGAGTACAGAGATCACGATGGCACTGTCAAGGGAAAGTATGGATATGTGGACCCACATGGAAAGCTCAGGTATGTCCAAAATTTATATTATAATATTATACAGTATATAAAATTCGGATTAATTTCTAAATATTTTAACTTAATTTTCGTTTCAAATATTATTATATTATGAAATAAAATCAATAATCTTTGAAAAACTATTTTTCAATTCTTAACACGTATTACATTTCATAATAGCAATTATTGTTAATCCATTTTTGTGCTTTGAATATAAATTACAATATTATTATGGATAACAATATAGTCAATTTGAAAACTAATATACGATAAATATTTATAAATTTAATCCAATAATACCAGGAAATTATAATTATTTTTTAACATTTTGCTTTAAAGAGAATTTTTCGTTATTTTTTCAACTGAAGATTAAATAATTTGTTAATTTGTTGAATAAATTTTAGATTAGATTTTGCATGAGAAAGCTTTTCCTATTAATATTTAAAAAAATGATCTTTCACAAAAAGCCTAAACTGCTAAAAAATTTTGACAATTAGTTCTGAGAATCAAAATTTAGTGAAATTTAGTCGATTTTTAATAAGAAATTATAATTCCTTTTATTAATTAGTGAAGAAAATTTTTTTTTATTAGTTCCATATTTTAAAATATATGTAACTAGATGCATTAATAAGCAAGGTGTACATTTTACAGCTTAACATTTAAAAGTATGCGTATCACTCGTTAAAGACTAGTGAATCTAATTTCCAAATTAATTACAAAACTTACTTATTTCTGCAGAACTCTATTAATTCTTAAGATAAATATAGAGTATTTTAACTAAATATTTATATTATGTTAAATACTATTCGTTTCTAACCTTTCGTAACTTCCATTCAACATTCAACATATTTTACCTGCACAATTACATATTTGCAAATTCTTAAAATTAAATCATTTATAGAATTTCTTTTATAGCAGTTACTTAATAAACTTAACTTAACAGCCCTTCAATTATAAGAATATTTGCCATTCATATCAATTTTGTGGTCACACGAAAAATTAAGCTTGGTGGAATTATTTGACTTTAATTTACTAAATAGATTTTCAAAATTAATCCAAAACCTATTAGATGTGTGCATAAAAATATTTAGGATAATACCTAGCTAAAAATTTAAAAATCAGATCTAATAACTTTCCTATAGAATTATTTTATTAAAAGTAAGTAAAAAAGATTATTTATTTAGATTACAGGTTATTAAATATTAAATATTAAATATTTTAAAATTTATGAAATTAATAGCATTTGATTTCTATTAATATCGCCAATAATAGAGTTGTAGAGTATAGGGCCGGTGCCAAAGGGTACAGTGCATCCGGTGATATCGGACCAGACATAGAAGCACAAAACGAGGCAAAACAGTCCCAACGAAACGACCCGTCAGTCAGAGCACAAGAAGAGACGTGGGGTAGAGTGCGCGCTAATAATTTTGGCCCCAATTATAGTCAGCCACCGGTCGGATGGAGTTCTGTGGATCCGCTCTGGAATGCCGGGGCTCTTCCACCCCAACCACAACAGCCAATACAAACACCTCGACCTCAGCCACAATCCGGTCAAACATTTTCACCTCAATCGGGCCAACCCTTAGCCCCTCCCAGAAGACCTGCACCTCAACCCAAGGCGGACAAAGAGAGAGTATGGGATGAGAGGGCACAGAGTCGTTGGGAGAACACAAACACCAATAACTGGCAAAATTCGGGTCAACGCAGGGCTGATAATAAAGTCAATTGGAATACTTGGAATGCAGACCAACAGACCTGGACTAAGCAGCAGAACGACAGAGTGGGCGGGGGTGGGGCTCATGATCAGACCTCTAGTGTACAACAGCAGTGGCAAAACGCACAGACAGGCAGTCGAAGGATTAGACCTCAAACACAACAACAACCACAACAGCAGAATCAGTGGTCACCACAACCTCCACCACAATCGGCCACTCCTGACCAGTGGTCGCCACCATCTGATGGACCCACAGCTGGCCGATGGTCTCAGTTTCCACAGAATCCAACCGCTGGCCAGTGGTCACAACAGCCCTCAGCCGACCAATTGAGTGGAGCGGCACCACAGGCGCCCCCGCCCTCTCCAATCGCTGATCAGTGGGCACAACAACCACCGAAGTCTCAATGGACTCAACCCGGATCTCAAGACCAGTCAACTGGTCAGTGGTCACAGTCTGGACCCCAAACGGATGGCATTTCCCGCAATCAAAGGCCTGCGTATCAAAAGACAAGCACTCAAACAGATTTGAATGAATTGAGAGACAAATGGATCGGCGTTTCAGCCGGTGCTGACCAGAGCTCACAACAGCCCCAACCAGACAAACAAGAGCCCAGTGCTCCTCAACAATGGAATGACCAACCGGTTGACGTCAGTAGTGCACCCGTCCCTCCAACTAGTGGTCAATGGGCACCACAACCACAGTCACCACCCAGTGCTCAGTGGAGACAAGCCGTGAAACCCAAAGAACAACCGGCGCCGGCGTATATACCCGACACGTGGACACAACGCCCCCCAACAGGTGCCCAATGGGGACAATCGGCACCACAACAGCCGTCGATTGCAGACCAATGGGCACAACGACAACCCCAACCCACTGGCCAGTGGTCACAACCCGGTCAGTCCAGTCCCAGCTCAGGACAGTTGGCCCGTCCGGCATCAGGTGCGGGTGCAGTCAGTTGGAAGAGCTCTGTGCGACACGAGGTTCCCCGATCTGGACAACAGCAACAGTCGTGGCCACAGCAACCGTCAAAAGTTGCCCGAATAGGAGAGGTCTCACCCGCACAAGAACCGCCCACTCCATCGTTTGCAGACCAACAACAGACTAATTGGCAACAACCAGCCCCTGTCCAACAGGACAATCCGATCCCGGCTCAATTCGGCGCACCTGCACCTCCATCAGCACCAGTTGGCGCCGATATCAGTGGTCAGTGGCCACAACCAATAACATCGGGTGAATTTTCTGGTTCCCCATACGTCCAGTTCCAAATCGAGCACACATTGGACCCAAACCAACCCCCACTCCGATACCAATACTCATATTAGGAAAGCTATAGACTATTTCTATAACTTTTTTCCTAATAAAACATAAAAATAAGATATTTTTCTCAAGAATTTAAATCTCATTTTTTCAAAGATAACTATTTTTTTATAAATAATTTTTTGTTATTATTTTTATATTAAACTTGAATTCAATGTCAATTCTTCTTCTTTACCATTAATTGATATAATGATAAGATTTTTCTTAAAAAAAACTTTATCTGAGATTTTTGTGAAGAATTAATGGAATTTTTTGTTTGTTTGGAAAAATTCTTGATTTTAAAATTTTTGCACAAAAAATATATTATAATTAATGAATGGAGAAAAATATGATATTTTAATGAATTTTAAAATACAAGAAATTCATTGAAAATAATAATTTGTTTTTTTCTCAACATTTTTTTTATTCAAACATTAACCTCAAAACTCACTGTCATTTTTGAAATTTTATGAAATGTAAGGAAGAAATGTAAAAAATATTAATTGATATGTATGTCTAATGATAATGAAAAATAAACATGCTGCTTTTCAATTTTTCAACTATGCATACTTTTTTGCTAACAATACTTTCTACTGTCTGTCTATCACTTATACAACAATAAGATATATAATAAATGAATAAATGAATGAATGAATAAAAGATTTTTAAAAATATTTTATTTGTTGTTTGTTTTTCTTATTATTTTTTAAAAATTTTTTGTGATTTTATTTCATAATTTTTTCTAATTTTGTTTTTTTTGTTTACATTCATTTTAATTTGTATTTAATTATCTGAAATGTTATCTAAATTACAGTTTTTTTTCATTAGCAGTTTAGAAACTATTTTATTATTAAATCTTAATTATAGGATGTTTTTGTGAATAAGCTTTTATATTTGTATTATTGTTATTAAATGAATTAATTGCCGATTTATCTGTTTGTCGTGATTTGGGTTTTTAAATCTCTTTTCCACTTTGAATTAATCGGCTTTTATATCTCTTGGCTATTATATTCCAATAGACTGTCATTAATCACTTTTATTCAATACCAGTTCCACATTTGTGTCCAATTTATAACTAATAAACCTTATAATTCTCAATGATATTATAGTCATGTTCTCTGTTCTCACTCTATTACTTACCCCTCAATGTTATGCAAGTGAGAGATGCATTTGAATGAAACACTATTTGCAGTCATTAGAAATCATAAGCTTTCACAATCATTTATTTTATTATCATCCTGCAAGTCCATCAAGTCTCCTGGTGTGTTTATGTTTATGTTTTTTTTTTGGAAATATGGCTTTTATGTTGAAATGAAGGAGGATTTGAATTATCCAAACCATATATTGTTTGTTAATTACTTCAATTTGTTTATCTAAAAGCATTGATACCACTTTTGTATATGAATTAGCTGTCTATCAGTCTGTCAATTGCAATCAATAATAAAATAACAAACAATTAACAATCATTAATAAATTCTATTGATGAAAAGATTATATAGTGTTTAAAACGAAATAAGCTACTTAAAATGTAAAAATTCAAAAAATTACAAGTGTAAATAATCTTTAAGTTTATTTTTAACATGTAACGCTTATTTATTGGCCAAACTACTTATGCGACCAACGATGCTAACTAGGAGTTCTAATCAGATAACAGAATTACATTTACTAATACTAACTCTATTGAACTCCATTGAAATCTATAGAGTTTGTATTAGTGGATATGATTCAGTTTCACTCTGTTATCTGATTAGAACCCCTGTTAGCATCGCATAATGCGACCTATAATGAAAAATTAGTAATTTATCATTTTTTAAACTACTGTATCTAATCTTTACTAATTATAAAATATTCTACCTGAGGTATATTTACTATTTTATCAAATATGACAAGTTTTATTTAAAACAAATCTAATCTGAAGCATTCTAAAAAAGAAAAATAAATAACTTTTCATCTCTCATTGTTTTCAATAATATTGAACAATTTTTTAGTGAATAAAAATATCATTTGTTGTTGTATTTGAAATTATTTCTTTTTAAGTCAATTCAACCTCCTTTAGAATATCTGCTATATTTTCGAAGTTGAAAAATATACGGTTGTCTATTCCGCACTTTAAATGTTAGGTGGCTCATTTATTGTATCAAGCAATGTATTCAATGCATCGTTGCAAATATGCTGAGTAACAAGAAATACCCAGTTTGAATCTTCAAAAAGAAAAAATGTCTTTCATGGTTTAAAATTTTGCAATAAAAATGATCAATTTCATCTAAAGAAAACAGATATTTCAAATGGATGAATTCGATATTTAAGGTTGTGTATCAAATATAAATAAATGAAAATAAATAATTCATGTGGATTATCTCTTGGAAACCCTAAAGTTGTAACGATTTTGCAACAATCAAAAACCTAATTCTACTAGTTAAATCAAAATAATATTATGCGAATCATCATTAAATTGTCAAACTTGCTTTAGAATTTTTAAAAATCATAATTATTAGAATATTCTTTCATATGCTTAGAATATAGTTCATTCAAAACTAATTTTTTTAGAGAAAATTATACAATAATTGTGTTCACTCTTTTGGCTTTTATTCATTTTACTATAAGATTTGTTTAATTCTAAATTGACTTGATTTTAGATAAAAACAAAAACTGCAGTCGCTTTATATTTTACTATAATTAAGATTAATATATTTACTTTTAAAAACAGTAGACCTAAACGTTGGCCCGGATTCAATTGCACACTCTATAAAGGAATGCATATCCAACCACTCTATCATCTTTTTATACATTAGTAATGAATGAATATTAATAAATCAATTCATTTTACAAATCATTAGTAAAAATATTTTTGTAACCATTTGTTAAAAATATAGTTTTTAAACGAAAATATTCAAGAATTCTATAGATCCAAGGCTCTCAAGAATAAGAATACCACTAAGGGTACCACTAATTTTATGCATAAACCAGAATATTATTCATCACTTAATAAATTCTTTTGAAACACTATTCACTGAAAAGATTCGGTAAAAAATATTACTGTCTCTCCTGTCAAACAGGAAACTAATATCTGAGGACTAGAAGTAACAAAACTTTTGTAATTTATTTTTCATTTTCCGCACAAATTTTGTTTTCTTTTTAAAGTTTCGAAAGAAATGGTTTTCATTCAAAATAAGAAACTCTCTCTCTCTCTCTCTCTCCCCTCTCTCTCTTCTTCCATATCCTCATAACTTTGCTATAGTCAAGGATTATGCGTAGGACTGGTGTGCTATGAGTTGTGTTATTCACTAATAAATTATTCTAAAAGCAGTGTATTTTCATTATTACTATCCTATGTATGCAAAGCAAAAGAGAATGTTATTCTAATCTACATTTGCTCTACTTATGTGTCATTTTCTCTTTACTAAATTTTTTCTAAAATCTCTTACTTCTCTCTTCTTCTTCAAGTGAACAAAGTTTTTATGCATTTTTCCGGAAAATATTCTCTTTAAATATTTTTCTTATGTTTATTATTAAACTATATGTTTATTCACACGAAAAATATATAATTAATTCTTTGTAAGCATTGGATAGAGAGAGACACACAAAACCCATGCAAACAGTAGAGAACTGGGATTCTTGTGTTACAAACGATTATTAAATATAAAGACTGTTATAAATATTGGATATTAATTCAAAGATAATTAAAGTTTTGGTTAATACAGACGTTTGCACAGAATATCAACTGTAGTTGAGTGCACAATAAAACGTCTTTAAATAATAAATTCAATTCAATTAATATTTGACTCATTTTACAAATACTATTAAATCATTAAATAATTTGTTAATTATGGCCGAAATAGACGCCTCACAGATCAAAGTGACCGGTCCTGGACTGACCGAGGGTACTACTGGCAAACGAGCCGTGCTCTATTTCTCAGGTGCGCCCATTAGTGAACTTGAAAAAGGATTGACACATTCAGTGGACGGACCACAGCGTTCGGAATTAATCTTCGACTTTGAAAAAGAGAACCAAGATGGTCTCATTGAAGCCTACTATGTTCCAATATTGCCCGGTGACTACAAGATTGTTATTAGATATAATGCCAGACAAATACCCGGCAGTCCATTCAGGCCCAAAGTTACGGGCGCACCCGTATCGGCCGAGAAATTGATCTCAAAGGTTTGCAAACACTGTTTTCTTATTTTAAAATTAAAAAATTTATCAGGTTTATATTTATGTCGTGTTATTCCTATGAAAATGCGAAAAGAGATTATTAGAGAGATTTCGTAAATATTTTATAATTAGGATAAAGTTTAGAATATCAAAATGATGAAGTTTATGCAATATTGTAATCTTTAATACCTGGACAAATTACGGTCAACTTGTGAATTCAATTTAATTGTATTGAAAAAGTTAGTTTAAACTATTTTATTTGCATCAGGTGTAAAATGACTTGTTTCTAAAATAAATATCCAAGAATTTCAAAGAATAAAAGCTATTGTTTGAGTACATATTTTCTTTTTATAATAAGATAGATCATTTCTAATATGCAAATAATATTTATATACAATGGGAACTTTAGAATATTCTATACCTAAACAAATATATTCAAGCCATGCTGACATGTATCCTAAACAATGATTACTTTTAATCAATATGATATTATTTAATTTGTTTAGTCGTTACACATTCGTGAAATGTTGGATATCATTCAAAAAATCGTAAAATGACTGAAACTAAATATCATGAAAACTATTCTGATTCAGCATAAAAAGAAAAATTAATAAAGAAAAGTCTGACTTTATCTTTAAATAAATTGAATGCGAATATTGACACTCATTTGCTTAAATGTTTTTTATGCACGTTTTAAATATATACAGTACAATATAATTCTTAAAACTAATAAAGTGTCAACATTTTTGAAAACTAGCTGTATAAACAATATTGTAAACAAATTGAACTCTGCATAAACCTGTTACAATATCTTAGCAAACTCTTTACTTTCTAATTCAGTATAGTCCATATAAGTCATATATTGCTTCTATGTTTTATAACAGACATGTTATATATATTTTTTAACTCCACTGAAAGTTTCAAAAAATTAGAAAACATTACTTATTGTAAATTCGTTATCACCATTATATAGTAAGCTATATTAATATAAATAGTTTCTTGAAAATAATATTATTTACAAAAATGGAATTGAATCTTTGAGTTGAATTACTGCATCTTTTTTTGTGATAAACAATTTAACCTTTATTTATAAACTGTACCATAATATATTAAATAATCACAAAAATTGACATGTTTTAGTTCTTCTTTTTCTGAAGCAAAGAAAGTGTTACATTATAAAAATATGTGGTTAGAGAAAATGTGTTTCTGCTCTATTGAAAGACTAGGAAATATTTAATCTACCGTAAAATCTAAGATTGAGAGATTGATTCAAGCATTCTTCTCTATTAGTATCCAATGCAACATTTATGGCTATTCAAATCAAAGTTGGGACAATCTTTATTCTTAGAAAGCAAATTTTCTTCCAAATTACAACGTGCTTCAGTATAGTAGTCAAATACACTTAAACATTGAATCAAAAATTTTGCGAAAACATAAGTCAAATAAATTATTTTATTAATAAAGTTTACAAAATTATTGATTAAATGTTTAACTTATATTACTTTTATACTGAATCACGTTGTAATTTTAAAGAAAAGTTGCTTTCTAAGATGGTTCTAAACTTGATTTGAAATGCGACTTTTCGTGATTTAATAATTTCTTTAAATCTTTAAAGAATTAAAAATTATTCTAATTTTACTTTAGGTCAACAGAGTCAGTGAAATAGAACAGGGTATATTTTAAAATTTTTCAAAAAGATGTATGAAAATAGATTTGAAGTTTATTTAATTTATTAAAAATTGAAAAAATTATAAATTTCAACTTTGGAAGCAAAACAGGCAGAGATCAAT
>JAQFXN010000248.1:0-25531 GCA_034693365.1 Liacarus xylariae | reverse complement strand
ATTTTTGAGTCAATTTGTATTTGTGTTTTCAGTCACTGTTTGTGTTGAATTGAGGTTCAATTTTATTGATTCGATTGCAATCAAATTTTAAGAGAAAATTCAATTCAAAAGCACAGATACCTTAAGGGCAAGTCTAGAGTTGAAAAATTGCTGAACTGATTGAAATGTTTTGATTTAAAAAAACAGTCAAATGTTGAGTAAAACATATATACAGTATATTCTTCTGATTAAATATTTTTATTCAAAACTAACTAACTTTTAAGTCAGACTAAACTAATATTGTTTCGTATATAACATATGCTATATATGAATCAAATTCAAGAAAATTTACTTCATTTGCATTGAATACTCATTACTTAACACTTGATAAATGTAAAGAACTTCTAAGAGTAAGTCATAAATATTGTTCAGACTTTAGAAATACATAAAAAAATAAAACTTTTCAGCGATATTCGAAACACGAGTTAATAAAATATATGCAAAATTTGAGCCAAAAGTAAATAATTTGTATGATTCAACAAAACTTGTCATTTATAACAAGTAATTCGAAAAAACAGTCTTTTTTAGTGATCATAATCTAACGCAACAATTATTGAATTTAGATAATGGTTTGAATGCAAAGCGATTACAGATTGGGATATCTGTACAGAAGTGCAAGACAACAATGGGTTTACATATGAGGACACGTGTCCTACTTTGCCATTTCCGAGTCGGTCGTGTGTTATTTGGGAACTGGTTGTGTGTGTCCGAAGTCGAGTCCCAATACACAACACGTGACGACAAGACTAGGAAACAAGCAATCATATAATGAATGGGTTTCTCTTGTATTTGATGTCAATTCTCTGCACAACATATTCATTGATAAGCAGTAAAGCACTTATGTTTGAATGCAAGCGACGCGTGTTTGTGGGCTCGACTCTCATTCTGATGTGATTCTCAATTTTGGCGCAACATCTGCTCAAATATGTATCTCTCACTCAAATGATGCCTTACCTGAACTCTGGCTTCTGTAAGATCAGTCTTCATAGCTATTTCTTCGCGCGTATATATGTCTGGATAGTGAGTCTCTTGAAATGCTCGCTCCAATTCTTTTAATTGAGCCGAAGTAAAAGTTGTCCTAATTCTACGTTGTTTTCGCTTCTCTGTAAGCATACCGTCGTGTCCTGGAGTGTACATCTTGTAAGGCAGACCTGAATTGCATTAAAATATTCACTTGAGTTAAATATATCAATAATACTATAGACCAGTGTTTTGCAGAATAATATCAAAAACCATAAGAAAATTCTTTTATATTTTAGTTAAAATTCTCCATTTCTTATATCAAAGCGTATTATTTTGTCAAAGAATTTATTTCAATCAAAATATTTTATTTTCAAAATTCAATTTCAAATTTGATTGAATTAGAGTTAGAGTTAAGTGAATAAAAAGCAAATTAAATAGACTTACTCTGCAGACCCATTGAAGAGGGAAAGACTGAAGGAGTAGTTCCCACCACCTGATGATGGCTGTTGATGGACATTCGCGATCCGGTTATCATAGCCTGGGCAGTGGACACGGGCGCCGATCGCATTTGCATGGGTGGCGCCGACGGCTGATATCTTGGATATTGCGGCGAACATTGACCACTGAGGTCGGGATAAGAACAGGCTAATTGACACGAGGATAATCCTGACGGATCCATCGATGATAGGGAACAGGCCGTGTCAAAGCCCTGATTAAGATATGAATAATCCATAGTTTGTTTGGTGGCGTATGGAATGCAATGGATGATCAAATAATATATAACTTAATAATAAGACAAAATTTCATATAAAGTCACTTTTTGTTCTCAACTCTGATGCCAGTGTGCTGTGCGATGCACTATAACTCTGGATCTATAATATGATGATAGTCGAAGAGCTCCTCCCTGTGATGCTCTGCCATGCATTAGATGGTCGATCCCTGCAAATGCTTAATGTAAACTACAGTCGCCTCCCTTTTGGGTAATACTAGTAATACTATTAGAGCTACCAATATATGCACTCAAATGCTAGAACTGGAGTAGTATTTAGAGAAACATATAGAGCACTTGGATAAGGATAAGTCGATTCTACTGTTATGTGTTTACGTGTTTACAGTTCCAAAATTATAGCTCAAGAATTTCAGCCATTTTTGCTTTAATTTTTATATAAATAATTATTTTTCAATCAATCAAATGAATGATTATTTTTCTACAAATAAATAGTCGTCTGAAAGGATTTTTCTCAATAAAAGAATACATACTTTTAATGTATTGACACTTTTGATACAGTTTTATGTGAATTACATCGTTTGCATGTTTTCAATTACGACTGTTTACTCTTTAAAATCTCTTAATCGGAACTAACTTTTAGATTTGTGCCAATTTGTGTGCATTTATTTATTGATTTTATGTTTTTATATTATAATTTAAAGTATAATTCAATTCAAAATATTTTGTTATCTAATAAATATCGATCGCATCAATTGAATCAATCAAATAGGAATCAAATCCAATAGAAAAGAAAGATTTGAATGATTTTGAGAGAAACTTAAACTTGAAAATTGAGTCTTAAAAATCAATATATTTTTGAAGAATGTCTATAAAAACACAAATACAATGTATTGAAATCTATGAATTATGTTAATTCAAAATATATTAAGTTATCAAATATTATACAGACATTAGTGTTCATAAAATTTAAATTTGACAATAAATCAGTTTTAATGCATTTTTTATAGTCGTGTGTTAACTGAATCCTATGTCTCCATTACATGGGAATTGAGAAGTTGTCGGAATCGAAATGATTTATCAAAATATTAATTAGATGTGACGAATTGATTTAAGGTAGCCCTACACCCCTACACCCTCAGTACTTTTATGCCGCAAATAACTATTTTCTCACGCACTGGCAATCCGTTACAAATTTGTTGCTTTGATTATCATATTTACGATTTAAGATCAAAGCGATTCTGTTCAGTGATTGAATAGAAAGCATATCTGATAAATAAACAATTGAAATGGAAAGACCAGAACAGTTGGATGAATGAACCAAACACTCAATCGATTTTCTCCCAACAGTTTTCCCAACAATTTTATCAATACTTGCAATGAGTTTTCAATAACAATATAAATGACTATTTCATCAAATATTCTTATAATAAATTTTTTATCTTTGAGTATTTGATTGTTTGGATTAATTAATTTGAAAATTTATAAGTTTTCACTTCAATACTTCAATTTAATTGAGTCTTTTCTAAACTTTTGTTTAAATCTGTTTCAATTGATGAATTGAAATATTTATATTTAAAGTTTCTTACAGTGCATGTATTGCAGTGAAGTATTAAACGGTTTATCGATTCAAAGAGCAGTTTGTTGTTAGTCTCAGGTTTTCAAGTCTTAAATTATATAACAAATTGTAAAACTTCTTAAGTAAATAATTCGAGCACTCAATTGATAAGAACACGCGCTGGCAATCAAATGTGGCTACAAATCAAGATTTATGATTTGATGATATAATGCAAGTACAGCACAATATAAGTACAGTACTGTACACTACGTTATGATATAATAGTTGCGAAGTAAACAATGCAATAGAAGTCTTAGCAGACATACACACATATGTGCTGTTGATTGATGTGATCTCAACTGATGTGATGCGCATTATTCTTATCATAAAAATGACGCCAAACAACAAACTATATGAACAACAGATGAGTATTACTATATCCTATTTGGCCCAATCATAAGCATTAAGCAGGTATCATCTATTTTATATTTTCAGATTGCTACTTTCTATCCTTATTTACTTTCCATTTGCTTAAAATTCTTTAACATATTGTATGATATCTTTTATTAATAAAATTATATTTTTAATGATTCAAAAATTTTTAACGTTTGAGAAAAATAGTTTATTAATAAGCCTATCAATAAAGTTTTCACTTTTACATCCATTCTTTAACCATTTATTTCCACAATTTTCTAATTTAATTGAAATAATATTAATTAAAATTCAATTTATGCTAATTTCAAACTCAAATTTTCTTAGACTTAAGTCAATTCTTAAATATTTAACCAATAATTTTAAAATAGTTGTCATCTATTAAGTGTGAAAAATGTGTGAAATATTAGGACACAATAAAAAATGACTTTTAATACAATATTTATATGATTTTAATCGATAGAAAACATAATTTTAATATATCTCTTGGGCTTTGTTTTTGGTTCACACGAGAAACAGAATTTTGTGGTGATTTTCTATCGCCCACTCGGGACGGGTATACACGTGAAGAGTATATATCTAAATGGGTATACATTTCCCGTTCCACTGCATCTCCATCTCTGCATATTTGTTGGCCTAACATATCACTCGTCTTCATATCTAATGTATTCGAACACCAGTTTTCTCGTTAATGTTTTTGATGCCTTCAAAACCCTATTTTCATTTTCTATGCGAATGTGAGCTCTTTTACAAATTATGCCTTTGCTATCAATACTCTCTCGAGTAAAGGTTCATCACTGAGAAATGTTTTTTCATCGTTTATTATTCATGTTTAGAGTGAAGGGGAGAGGGAGGAGAGAGGAGAGAGGAGAGAGGAGAGAGAGAGAGAGAGAGAGAGAGAGAGAGAGAGAGAGAGAGAGAGAGAGAGTGTAATGTGCGATAGAGTGTGTATTTGAGTGTATTTTAGAGGCAAATGATAAGCTGTAAGAGAGAGCGGATGAATGAAAGCCTGAGCCACGCAAATGAGCGACAATTTATGCAACAAATTCTTGTGTTTTTATGGCAAACTTTTTATATTTCTCTCTTATATTCACTTTTATGACTCATTTTTTTCTATTCTATTTCTTGATTGCGTAAACAGTCGTCGTTTAGCTAAAGTCTATAATTTTTTATGCACTTATTCTATGAATAAAACATTTTCTGTTATGTATAATAACTTATTTTAATTTTACTCGAAATTCAAATTCCACTTTCAGTTCATTTAACAGAAGAGAAGTATTAGAATAAGCAGAAGAAGGAGTAAAGAATCAAATGATTTGTATAAATAATATAAGAAAAAACTTTATTAATATTAGATTTGTGCGACTCATTAGTTATTTACAATATTTATTTCAATGTCTCATAATTTTGTCGCCAGTTTTCTGACTTATTTCCGGATTAAATGTTTATCTAATTTATTATTGCAATAACTTTTCATTTATTGACTTCTAAACGATTGATAGCAAGCGTTTGAATCAATTATATATATTCTTGCGATGAATGCGTAGTTTAGGTATAGTCTTGTATAGAATTGGGTTTATTTATAAAACAATAGCCTTAAGTGCGTATAGTTTGTGAGCAAATCATATTGAATAGCCTTAAACAATAGCGATTGTAATTGAATGATGGTTTGACCTGCACTGGACTATACTGTACTGTATTCTATTGGATTGTATACAACAAAATAAATTTGTAATTCAATTTAATATTTGGAGAACATGTGAGCGATAGTGAAATAGTGGATCATTTGTGCAAATATCTACGTTATGGCAAGATTTGATCCATTTCTCAGACTAAATACCATAAGAGATAGCGAACCAACAAATGGCAAATCGCGTATTACACTCTATGAATACATGTATACTGTATTTCCACAAATGAGCCAATCATGCCATTGAATACTGAACCAGAAATAAGCTTAATATTGTATAACCAACTCATACCAGTGCTTATCGAAACTAAAAAAGGGAAAGTTCTTAACTGAATCACCAGTGATAGCATCTGTGGCAGAGTATGAGAGTATCAAAACTAGTATTATATGATATTATTATTATTGACTATTTTTGATCAGCAATTTATTACATTTTAACCAAATTATCGCAAACCAAACATTTTGATTGCATACCAATTGTTTTTGCTGCTCATCATTTCGCCTCTTTTCTAACTAACATTAAGTAACTAACATTAGGCCAAATCTAATTTAGACAATTCTCTCTAATTCGTGCAAAACACTACATAACAGTACACCACTGGACAGCATAACTACAGTTGAATACAGTTCTTTACATCACAACCAAATGTTGTATTAATGTCTTTTTCTTATTTTCAGAGCACCGCTACCTCAGCTTAAATGAAATGAAATACAGTAAAACTTTTCTTCTTCTTTAATTCCCTTTTGTTCGGAGAAATACTGAAATACTTTGTCTGATTCTCTCAATTATCAATACATTTTAGTAAATTGCTCTCTCTTTTCCTTCACTTTCCTTCAGTTTCTTATTTTCTTTTCTCTTTTTTCAATTTCATTCCATCTCAACGGTCGACACAAAGAGTACAACAAAAATATATAAAAAATTTTAGAGAATTTCTCTTTTTTTTACTCTTTTTCAGTAAAGTTATGGCATTTTTAGAACACATGTAATGATTTGTTGTTTTCATAGCTGTTGTGTTGAATTAAATTTAGGGCTAATGTAATTAAATTACCTGATTGTGTGATACTTTCACACACCAGTTGCTCAACAATTTAAATATTACATTACATTATCCTTAACTCATAATTCATTTAAAATTAAATACTGGATAATTGACTTAATTTGTGCCTCAAATTACTCTAACATATAGAGCACTAAAAGAATGCTAAATACTATTAAATGATATTATAATAAGAGCTAGAAATTAAACAAGAATATTCTTATCAATTAATCATTTAATGTATTAAAATGGTATTAAAAATTACAAAATGTGACCAAAAAATTCATCAACCCTTATATAATAATAATTATATATAATTTAACGTTTAAATTGAAACTCTGTTGGAGTAAAAAAAATTAAGTTTTTTTTCTATTGTATTAAATCAAAAGCTTCTCTCCCTTTCTTCTTGTATTGTGTATGTGTATAGAAGTAAAAGACTCCGACCACCCAAATATGTCATAAGTACACCATAAAAAAGTGGGAAATAAAACTGACAAAAATGAGAGAATAAAAGAATAGAGTAGTTATAGTAATAGTAGTATTGCCAGTATATTCATTGCTTTTATAGTAAAACAAAAATTGTTGAAATTGTATTGAATAGAGATATGAGTTGTGGCGTTGACTTGCGATCCGAGTTAGCACTGATGAGATGCAGTGTTTGAGGCGATATGAAGAGAACAGAGAGCTAGAGATCAAAGCAAAGAGAGATAGAGAGGAAACACAGAGGCAGAGGACAAAGCAGTGAAGAAGTTAGAGGAAAGGCATTGCCGTTTCGAACATTTCAATCAATAAACTGTTCTCTTCTCCACTCTTTTCCCTTTGGCGGACGAGAATCACTAATTTAATTACAACCGCTTTTCCCGTATATCAAAACTATAGTATAACATATACTGCTAGTACAGTACCGTTCAGTATACCAGTGCCACAACTTCACAAAAGCTACAGTAGCTTAGTTTTGTGTATGTATTGTTCATCCGTACCAAAAGAGCATTAAATGCCGAACTATTATAGACAACAAACTTCGTTTCTCTACTCATTCAATAGTTTAGCTCTCAATTTATCCTTATATACCATTTCCTAATCAATGAGTAATATTTAGGATATATTTGTCCAATGCCAATACTGAATATAGCTCACAATGAATTTATTATTCCGTTTTAATGCTTAAAAGTAACTTGGTACTGCAATACAACTATATATAATCTACTATTTACTGTGTTATAATTCATTTCTTACGAATAAAATGTATCTTTCATTCACAAAATTTTTTATCTGAACTTCTATCAAAAATTGGATTTATAATAATCTAAAAATAGTAAATGATTTTTTTAGATTCCTTGTGAAGAATTTTCTAAACAAGAATTTAAACGTATATTTATTTATTTTCCCGTTTCTTTATACAAAGTATTTTGGCTTAAAATAGAGTTTAAATTAAATATTTTCATTTAATTTTATTCATTTAATCTAAAGTAATGCTAATTTTATTGTATCCAAAAGTGTTTCCCTTTTTTTCAATGGAATGTTAATTTTGTGAACAATTGTTTACCGAATGAGACATTGAAAAATCAGAGCTAATCTTATTTTTAGTTAACTTAATAAAGAAAACTATAAGTATTAAACATGTCTTTAAGGAGTTTGTATTTATATCTTCAAAACAAGAATAGGTGTTGTTTTTTAATTAAGTTATTTTTCTTTGCATTAATAATTTGAGTCAATTGAGCAAAACATTTGTAGATTATCAGACATTTTTCACAAACAATTTATGTTATATTTAAAGAAAATTATAAATAGAAACCTAAAAAACGAAAGAAAAAAATATGTTTAATTGAATGAATGAACATATGATCGCTGAATGATTTTGTTTGAAATAGTTATTCCAAACGCATGATAGCTATTATAGCCGATAGTCGATTAGCCGAATAAAATCATGCGATTTTTGCTTAAAATCTCTAATATAAAGACCTGTATTGACATTGAGTTATTGATTTATCTTTGTCTCTATAACTTGTGAGAGTCATGTTTTATATTTCGTAGTCAATAAACTCTACTTTCTTATATCAATTATTGAGAATGAAAAAAAATTATCTCTTAATAAGGCAGACTAGTTTTTATAAATGACTTTACGATATTTGTATGTCTTGAAGAGTTAATGAACGCAATACTTGACATGAGTTTCGTCGCATTAAACTCTCTTATTTCCAAAAACTACAGCTACTGTAGCTCTACATCTTGTATTGTATAACAATGGGTATTAATTACAAAGTACTGCATAAAAATTCCATATATATATGTAATTATTGATTATTAATCAGTTAAAGATTCTAAATATAGTAAATGTGGATCAGTTGAAAACTAACATAAAAAATAATCAGATTATTGAATGTTTAAAAACTTTAAAAAATAGGAAATACTAATCAATGTTTACACAAAAGGGTCATTCGTCTAACTCGTGAAAGTTTTTCTCAAGAATTAAGTTATAAATAGTTCTTAAGTAAATTCAGGAAAACAATTCACTGTAAGAGTATAACTGAATAAAGGGCTTATCTATGATTCAGACAATTGTTATTGATATTGGAATAGAGTATATTAAAACTTATTCATGTGTTGATTGTGGAAAGTTTTATCGGTAACACATGTTATCAATTATTATTTAGACAGTTATATCATTCGTTATTCAAACACTTTTTAGTACTTATAGCAAGTTTTTTTAGTTGCAATAATTTGAAATATATTCTAATGTAAACTTGAAAAAAAAGTTTTTTTTGGCAGCGAATAGAAAGCCTCTCTTTGATTGAATCATAGCCTACATGTAGTAAATTGTGAACAGACTTATTGAGATTCTCTCGTTATTAGTCATTTGGGTTTGGAGTCAAAAATAGCAAAAATAGTCAAAAATACTACACTTCGACTCAACTTCTTTGGTGTAATAAACTAAACAAACTTGAAGTTTCCAATACATAAAGTGCAGAGAAGCGACTGGAAAGACGATACACAGTATATAACTTATATATATAAGGGATCAAACATTCCTGTCGTCTCTCATTTGTTAGTCTGTGTTAACAACCAATGCATTGCTCTTTACATTGATTTCAAAACTCTGTTTTAATTAAATTTTAATTTCGATTTTATTTAAATTTATTGCAAAATGGGATCAAAATTATCTTTTTTCAAAAAGACTGTCAATGAATCTGAAGACAAACCACAAACAAGTTCTGGAGATAAAGAGCTAACGACTGAACCAACGCCTCAAACGCCTAACAATGAAAAGAGTGAAACCAATAGTGAAAACACTAATAAAGACAGAGTTGTGTCCAAAAGTGAATCGGAGAAAGAGGACAAACCCGTTGAGTCAACTGTTCCACTGAATACCACTGAACCAAATGTCCAAAGCGGTGGTCAACTTAAGGACGCGACTGTTATACCGGCACAGGAAGAGTGTGTGTTAGCGGTGGACACGAATACACCGGTTGTCACCGACGAAGAGATCAAAGGGATTGTCAGTCAAACAGAGAACCTAACCATTGATGAAACGAAAGAAGAAACGCCCAAAACTGAGACAAAGGAAGCGAAGAAATGTTTGTGTAATCCCTGCGAATGTGTTGACTGCAAGTGTGGACAACACGACGACAGCCAACAATCGACGACTAATGTGTCTGAAGTGGCGACCAGTCCTGCCGTCGAATCCGATCAAAACGAATCACAAACCGAAACTCACGAAAGTCAACCTCAAGAGACCGGACATCAAGAATCTGAGACTCTGGCGATTCCAGAGTCGGATCAACAGGAGAGCCAAACACAACCCGAAGCGGAAAGTCATGGAAATGAATCGATAGAAACTCAAGAGTTTGAACGCAAGGAAACGGAAAAAACTGAATCGAATGAAGAGAGGAATGAAGTGATCGAATCGCCCGAAACAGATTTGCAAACTCCTCACGAGTTTAATCAGGAGTTGCAAACACAAGAGCACCAGAACTGAAGCCTTATTTTAAAAAATCACAAATTACTTACATTTTATTAGAATTTCATTTTATATTTTATTTAAGCAACTCTTATATCGATTATTAACACAAATGTATTGAAAAAATAAAATATTTTACTCATTTAGTAATCGAGACTTTTGAACATTTTCTAGCATTTCGAACATTTATTGAACGGAATATCCTTTTCTATCGATATTTTGTTACAACACTTATTCAATGCATTCGCGTATTGAAACTCTTCGCTATTGTTGTAATCACTCATATCGAGCGCCACTTCAACCGATTCTCTGACCACTCTTTGCGGATCTTTTAAATATTTATTGAGTTCTTGTTGGGCATCGAGTGAAGCGATGGCACCTAAAGCTTCGGCGCATTCATGTCTGACCATTTCGTTTTCATCTGATTTCTGTAATACTTGTGCTAATTGTTGGACAGTTAATGGGTTTTGCATTTGTCCCAAAACATACGCGATTTCATGTCTAAACAGAGCCGAATCATCGCATTGTAGACCTTTGGCCAAAGCTATGGCCGATTCGTCTGTATTTATATTCCTTAAGGCAAACATTGCTTTATATCGAGAAAACAAATCATTTTTGGGATCCGTTAGAAGAGTTTCCAGACTTGAAACGCAATTGTCGTCATTCTTAAGGGGCGGAACCGGATCTACAGATTTGTATATCAATGAATCAGTTGTCACCAAATCATTGGTTCCATTCAATAGATATTCTATTCGTTGAATCGCTAGAAAACAGGTTTCGGAAACCGATTTATTTGAATCGTTTGAATACTTCTATTGAATAAAACAATTATTAGTAAAATATTATTTAAACAAATGTTTGAAACCTTCAATATATCCAATGACTCTCGAGCACCGATAGCTCCGAGTGCTTCGGCCGCCTCGTGTCTAACCATTGGATGTTCGCTAGTGTTGGACAGGACTTGATTGAGAACGGGTATTGCGTGAGTGTCTTGCATTTGGCCCAAACAGTAGGCGCACTCGTGTTTCAAAAGCGCCGAATCGTCTTTGAGAAGACATTCACAGATTTGGTCAATACTTTCATTTCCGCCGATATTTCTTAACGTAAATAATGCCCGAAATCTTTGGCCAATCGGCCGATCGGTGTTCTCAAGAACCGAACCAATTAGTGATATCTGCTCTGAACTGAACTTATCCGACATTATATCCGATAAATCGATAATTCAATTCATTTAATTATAAATTATTTTAAATTTGGTTTATATCACAAAACATGTGTTAAAAAAAGTCTTTTAAAAAGACTTTAACTTTCGGTAAAAAATTGATTGAATTGAAGACTAAATAAATAAGTTTTAGAGTAATTAAACAAAAACTTTAGTTTAAATTATTAGCAAATAATTGAATCAATTATTGATTAAAAGTTTAAATAATTAATAGTTTAATTAAACTTAATTTAATTAAAATAAATAAATAATAAAATCAATTATTTTTAGGTTTGAATTGAAGTCCGGGTTTCGGGTAATTATAGTCTGCATTGCATTCATTGTGTGTTTGAGTTCCTGTGCAGACCTCTAACCGCATGTGTTGTTTAGTCGCCATTTGTTTGCTTTTACCGCAACTTATCGTTTGATATGTGGACTAAAACTAAATATAATAATAATTGAATTTACTATTAATTCAATTGATTGATACAACAATATGACTGACGCCGGTTTCTTTAGGGTAAGGCAGGGCTTATAGTTGGGGCCAATTGTTGGCTCAATTGAATTGCTTTCAATTGACAAACATCTGAAATAAGCCTTTATTTCCTTAAATTGTTTTCAAATTTAACACTAATTGATTTGATTGTATACTTAGGGCACGAGTGCTGAACAGGACAACAGGTTCGCCGATAAACATAAGAAACTACTGAAACAATTGAAGTTCAATGAAGTTCTCGTCAATAAAGTGAGTCTTTTGTTGTTTTATTTGTGTTATAATTGACTGTATTTTTGATAAATCGATATATTTATTGATTTTCAAATGTTTTTGTCGAACAATAAATGATATAATCATTAAATGTGCTTTAGGTTGAGATAAAGAAAGTCAATTTGGATATATTGCGGCCATGGATTCAGACACGAATCGCACAGTTGTTGGAAATGGACGACGAAGTGGTCGTCGAATATGTTTTGAATCAATTACAGGCGGAAAAGGTATTCATTTGTTGTTATAAATGCATTGATTGCGACATTCATTACATTACTATTGAATTCAATCGTAATTTTATTTAATATAATTAGTGTTAAATAGCATTCCTGTGCTATAAAAGGATGGCTTATCTGTCGATAATTCTTATAAAAGTTGTATTTATTTTTAAATAGACTTAAAGATTGTATTAAACTATTGATTAAATTAATAGTATTTTTGTCGACAAATGTCAATCATTTGGTAATGAATTTGAGTTTTGATTTTATTTTTCTTCTCAAATGTTATCCCAAAAGAATTTGAGACTTGAGATCCATTTTTGACAGTAATTTGAAACTCTATTAACTATTACTGTAAATGTTTTGCTTATATTAAGTAATTTAAAGTTTAATTAATTAAAACAAATTTAGTAAATATTGTTTGCGATTTTGATCCATTAGATGCTTCCCATATGTATCACAAAGTCTGTCTCAAATACGGATTGTTATGACTTTACACTTAAACCAAACAAACTTATAATAAGACCAAAATGTGACCAAAAATTGTGACAATACGTGTCAACTGAAGAAAACTGATTCAATGGTACTCGCAATACATTAAACAATTATATAACAAAACAATTGCTTTAGTTTAACAATTGCTTCAAATATTTTTAACTTAATTTTCTTATTAATACTTTTAGTTTATTTATTTATCTTTTTATTTATTAATTTCTTCTTTTTTCTCTTAATTTAAATTTATTTTTAAAATTACTGTTTTTGAGTGATTATACAATCGACAGATATATTAGCGTTTGTTCACATATTGTTTGTTGCGATCCTTTTTATCTCATTTAGTCTTTTGTGATCAGTCTTTTAGGCGTTTCAACCGATAGTCAAAATAGAGAACCGGTGTGTTTGACGGCAAGTGTCAATTCAATTGTCTGTTATTACAATCGCATCCATTGAGAGGGAGAGGCGAACAAGATTTCAACATTTTATTTATAACAATAGCTATTCATTAAATATTATGTTATAATAAATTTTTGTTGTCTTTTTAATTGTATAAAAACTAATTTCGAGTAAAACTAATGTCGTATTCTTCCCATAATTTTATTTGAATATCCAGTTTCCGGACGGAAAACTAATGCAAATCAATTTAACCGGTTTTCTCAATGGCAAGAAAGCCCGAGAATTCATGGGTGAACTCTGGACCCTATTGATCAGCGCTCAGAACTCTGCCGACGGAATACCTGAAGAATTTGTTAATCAAAAAAAGGAAGAAATTAAGAAAAGACAGGTCTGTACACAATATTATTTATTTAAAAGAATTCATTGAAAAACTATTGCTTTCTTTCGATAATAATTTTAAATTAATTATTCCTTTTAAAAAAATATATTATTTGATTCAAAAGTTTTTATGTCTTAACTAATGAAGAGTTAATCAGTGAGTAATAAATGTGATAATATTTTGTTATTAAATTCAATTTCATATCACATGTGCTCTCATTTTTATTAACTTTTATTAATGCTTTAATTTTTTTCTAATTATATAAATATTGTTCAAAAATTACTTGATTTTAACGATTGATTTCGTATTAAATTGAAGGCCGAAGAAAAAGAGTCGGCAGAAGAGAAAGCAAAGAACGGAAGACCTAATGACAAATCGCCTTCGCGTAAGAAAAGCCTCTCCCGTTCTCCTCTGCGCAGGCGATCACCTCGTTCTCCCCGAAGACGTTCACCGATAAGGACTCGTCGGAGTCGTTCTCGAAGTCCGCGCAGACGAAGCATAAGTCCGAGGGGTAGAAGAGGTCCGAACAGGTCTTACAGCAGCAGTAGATCCAGAAGTAAATCGCGTTCACCGGCAAAGAGACGATATGTGAGTCCCAGCAAAGCACCAGTTCGTGAGTCACCCAAAGTCTCGCCGCCGTCTCGTTCGCCATCGCATAAGAGTAGGAGTACTTCTCCGAGTTCTCGATCCCCTTCACCCGCACTTAAGCTAAAACCAGATCCGGAAGAAAAGGTAATTAAGCCCAAACCAAACGACTCCAACAATAATCCGACGCCCGATAAGAAACGTCAATATAGAGCTCACGATTCGGCGGAAAGGAGTGGTTCAGCGAAGAGCGACCGGTCGTCGAAATCGATTTCAAAGTCTCGCTCGCGATCTCATTCGAAGTCTATCTCCAGATCGAGATCTAAGTCGAAATCGAAGTCGCGGTCTATTTCACGATCACATTCACCGTCTCCTCGAAGAAGGCGTTCCACATCTCCCGCGCGAAGACGGCGTTCCAGAAGTCGATCGTTTAGACGAAGAAGCCGTAGTCCTCGCAGTCGATCCCGAAGCCCCAGAGGGTATGGAAGGCCCTATCGCTCTCCCCCCAGACGTGGGTATGGAATGCGTCGTTCGCCGCGCCGTTTCCCGCCTCGATATGAGAACCGTTTTCGTTCCCCTCCCCGTCGTCGCAGATCTCCATTCTCTCCGCGCAGACGATCCCGTTCTCCGCGTCGGCGCCGTTCGATTTCATTGTCGCCTAAACGCCGTTCCCCCACATCATCGCCCGTACGTCCGGTCAGACGTCGTTCACCGCCTCAACGGTCACCTCCAAGACATTCCCGACGTTCGCCATCACCTCCTGTTCCCCGAAGACGTACTCCGGATCCTAAAGAGAGACCACAACGACCTGATATGCGTTCTGTCTCTCCTCCAAGTGTCGGACGCGCTGTTCCTCAACGAACACAAAGACGTTCGCCTTCGCCGACAGTCAAGAAAGCATTTCAACGCGAAGTGTCACCCAAACGGTCGCCAATACGTAGCGGTCCGTCACCTAAACCTTCGCCATTGAATGCCTCATCTGATCGAAGGTCTAATTCTAAATTAACGCCAACTCCTATTCAAAACACTACTGTTTTGCCTAAACATAAAGCTCTAACTTCTACTGAAAGACAGAGACTTTCGCCTAATCTTAGAAGAGATGCTAAACAAACGCTTAAAAGTGACGATAAAGTAGTTAAGAGAGAGGAACCAATTCGTGACCAAAAGCATAAAAACGAGTAATGGATTAGATATTCATTAGAATTAATCTCAAATATAATTAGTATTTATTTATTAATATTTAAAATATTTATAGTTTTAAAGCTGAGCTAAAAGTAACGCCCAATCAGTTAATGGTTTGCTTATTAATACTATTACACTAACAGTTCTACAATTATTTAAATGCGCTGTCAGTTCTTTAAATTAACTTTATATCCGAACCACTCTGTTATGAATGTTAAGGCCTTTTCTTTATATTTATAATTATAATTCATTTGAATTCAAAAGTTTTTGCCTAATTATTGAGTGTTTTATTATTTTTACTCTTTTTCATAAATAATATTTCTCTTCTCATTCAATATTCAGTTATTTTTGAATTTGGGTTGAATTCTAAAACTTTTTTTTATAGTCAAATAATTTTTATTATTAGTCTTTAAATTATTAACATTTTCTTGTTTTAATGTAAATTTTTGGTAAATTTACTTTTTATTTGAAACATTTCTTTAAAATCTTTTTATATATTTTATCATTTTATGGTTTATTATGATTAGAGTTTCCGGATTTGGTTCGGTTTATGTTTTTCTCTCTTATAATCTTTGAATTTATAATTTTTAAAAGAAGAAAAACCAAATATTAATCGGTTTAACTTTAATGGTTAAACTTTCTTAATTAGAGGTTTTATAGCCTTAAAAGTTTAATATTATATAAACCTGTTTTCATTCGTTTATAAGGAGTTTTAAATTTATATCTTATTTGACTTTTTTCTCACTCTTTGACTGTCATTCCAACGCTTTTTATTATTCATTTATATATTTCTTCAAAATAATAACATTTCATTTGATACAAATCATTAGATCTCCGCTACCGTCGAGTAGAGGTCGTCCGCCGAGTCCTAAACCATCTAATGTTCGGAAGCCCTCTCCCATTGCACCTAAACTTCCGACTAAATTATATTCATCGGAATCGAGTGAAGAGGAAAGTGGTTCGAGAAGTCCATCGCCGCCAAAGAGAACAAAAATCTCGAGTAGACATCGGTCTCCCTCTCCGGTCGCACCCAATAAGCGAAAACGTGTCGAATCGCCTGAAATTGTTAAGAAAGCGTTGAAACCGGACTCGGATTCAGACAGATCTGGCTCTGAGTCTCCAATACCTAAATCGAAGTCAAAATCAGACAATAGTTTGGATAAAAAACCAAAGAAAAAGAAACGAAAGAAGAAAATAAGTGATTCGGACAGCGATTCGGACGACACCTCTGGACAGAGTAGTCGGAAAAAGAAGAAAAAGAAACATAAAAAACACCACAAAAAACATAAGAAACATAAAAAGCATAGAAAGAGTTCAAAACGGGCCAAAAGTTCTGACGAGGAGTCGACGACAACAACACAAATACCGGCAAAACATAGATTAGAAGAATTGGAGAAAACTCTGAGAGAAAAGGCACTGAAGTCTAGACGTTCTAAAGGAAGCGAATCACACGATATGTAGAGTTGGGATGAAATTTATTTCTTTATTTAATCACTTATTTTGTGTTTGTTTTATATTAATTGTAAAATTGATTTAAATAACACGAAGTCTCACAAAAAACGTATTGCAAATTGCTTTTAGATATTTGATTGAATGCAACAAATTTGTAATTTTTTTCTACATTTTTTTAGTTATCCTTTATTTTATTGACTAATTTTCTATTTAATTATTTTTCCCCTTTAATCGAATAAATGACAAAATTTATATTAAATATAAATTAACGACTTATTTGTTTTTGAAAATATATTTAAAAATTATGCGAAATTATAATTAAATTTACAGTTCTTTTCTTCTTCTCTCAAACCCACGAAAAAATGTATTTAAAAATGTTGTAAAAACGGCTTTTGTTTATCTTATATTACAATAAGAGTCGAAATGTCTGTCATATCAAAAGCAAATTCTATAAATTGAAATATAAATTCAACATTTCATCAAAAACTCATAACAAGTTTGAAATATTTGATCATTAAATGAATTGTGACTTAAAAAAAGAAACAAAAAAAACAAGAAAAATAAAGAACGAATAAATAGTATTGAATTGATGTCAAGTTATTCATTAATAGTTTTATAAAAATATTGTTTATATAACTTACGAAAAGTTCATAGAATTGAACGCCAATTCTATTTTTAACAAACTTTTCAAACAATTTTAGTCAGAAATCAATAATTAAATGTTGAGTAGAATTGCAGTTAAATTGCACTCTTTTGTGTGAACCCCAGTATTCTCTGGTCTCTCCCTTTTTTTTCATAAGCTATGCTCTAATTTAACGAATTGAGGTCTCATTCGAACCCTAAACTTGTTTATCGCCAATAAAACTAAAGAATTGTGCGAATGATTTGTTCAATCGTTCAATCGCTACACCAGTTTTGAAGGCATTCATTACTGGCAGGCATTGCACAGCTATTGGAAGCCAACGCCACCGCTATCTGTCTATAAAACTCGATTTTTGGACCGAAATTTTTTTGTTGAATATTAAAAATATATGTTGTGTTCGACCTTAAGTGCAACAAAACGGCTAATAATTAGAGTTGTAATGCATTCAATGGTTTTCGTGTTGCCCTAACCTAACACTCAAAAGCTTTTCCTCATTTCATTGATTTACATCTGTTCCACTTTGAATCCAGTGCTATCTCTTCTGCGAAAGTAACTAATTCTCAATTTAGTTCAGATTCACTTGTCTTACAGTTTTAAAATCAGTGTTTTCTGTGCAGGAAATCCATATTTTCCTCATACAAGACATGAAACATTACTTTTTAAAAGGTATTTGACTTTTATTTTAGTTTCTTTTAATAAGAATTTTGTTTTGAAACAAAATCAAAAATTATTTATTGGAATAAAATTCAAATGAAATGCAAATTCAATTTGTTCTAAGGGTTTATTATCACTCTTCTGAGTGTTTCGTCAGTTTGGGGTCAAAATCCAACCGATTTTGATTACGAAGAAGACGTGTCCCTACAGTCTGGCGGTCACCGAACTGTTCCTGTATTTGTCAACGTTCACACACATCCAAAGACTGGCTTCTCCTGTGCTGACAAACAGCCGGGACAGTACTACGCAGACCCGGAGACCAAATGTGCGGTTTATTATGTGTGCATTCCCAACGAAAGGGGCACTTTAAGTCCTACCAGTTTTGCCTGTCCCAATGGTTTGTCTGAATTTTCATACTTTTAAAAGTGGATATTTTCACCACCTCGATCAATATTCCAGGTACACTTTTCTCCCAATCAACAAGAGTCTGTGCTTCTCATGATCAAGGTTTGTAGGGTTTATTATGTTTTAAATTTTTTATTAGTTTTATAACTAAATCACATTAAATCGGTTTGAAAATCAACCGATAATCTCAAATGATGTAGAATGTGACTTTTCAATTATCAAGCTTATCTACAGTGGAGAATCATTTTAAACTGAACGAACAAATGCTTGATTCTTACTCATTAGCTTTGGGTATTTATATTAGACTAATCTTTAACCGAAAGATTAACATTAATATCAAATAATTCAAAATAAAAATTTGATAAAATGTCTTAATATGAATGACTATATGTTCATTCAAATTAATATTTTGTCTATCGGTCACAGTGTAGTCATACATAAAAACTCAAAGCTAATGAGTAAGAATCAAGCATTTGTCCGTCCAGTTTAAAATGATTCTCCACTGTATGAAAATAATAGTTTATTCAATCGAATTAACCAGTATAAAAGCTTCGCTTATATTGAAAATTCATCACTACTCACTTCCCAGGATATTGTCACTACTCTCGTGACAGTCATCCATGTCAATATATCAATATTATTCACATGACTTGAGATTTTTGTTGAATTTCAGTTGACTTGCTAGATGCAATTATTGTGATTGTAATTATAAGTTCCACAAAATATTTTTATTTATTTATAATTAATTTTTATAACTTTAAAATATACTCTAGTTTATTGTCAAATATCTGAGCGATATTACGAGAATGTGCATGGTCATATTGATAGTAAAGGACAGGAAGAACTGTACAAACCGGCAGCACTGCAGCCATGGCGAAAACAATCAAGACCTCAGTCCCAACCAAGACCTCAACCCCAACCAACTCCTCAATCGCAACCCAAACCCCAGTCTCAGCCACAGTCAAGACCTCAACCCCAGGCCAGACCTCAGCCCTCTAGACTTCAACCCCAACCAACACCAGCCGCATCACCAGCGCCTTCACCACAAAACTCTAGACGGGGTCCATTCACTCCATCGGTGGCCTCTCCTTCGACGACAGCAGTTCCACCGGAGTATGAGTACGAGTATGTGGACTATGCCCTCAACAACGACACTGCTATTCAAGGCAGACCTGCAGTCAACCCTCCCGTCCGTAGTAAACGTGAATCGCCTCCCGTCAGACGCAAAGGACAACTTCCCTCTCCATTCGACTTCCTTTCGGTGTCTCATATAATAACGTCATTCAAATGTGAGGACAAAGTGCCGGGCATTGCATACGCGGACACAGAGACCGAGTGCCGTATGTTTCACGTCTGCATTCCGTTCTCAAAGGGAAAACTAAAAGACTATCAATTGTATTGCGACGCGAATAAGGCATACAATCAGGAAATGGGTGTTTGCGAACCGAAAGAAAAGGTCAATTGTGGCCGAAGTCAAAAGTTTTATGTTTATAACAAATGGTTTAGACCTCAGGAATCCCGAAAGGACTCCTGGAAGTTCATTAAGAAAAACGCACAAAAGTCATCCTAAGTTGCAAACAATTTCTGTTTGATTTATGATTTTTATTCAAATTATAATTTTTTTTCACACATTCTTAAAGTGTTTAAAAGTTTAACTTATTATTAATGCAATTAATTCACAAATCATTATTAATTAATAAAAGTTTTATTATTAATACAATTCAACGTTTATTTTATTTCAACAATAATATGAAAACTTTTTGAATACTTGATAAGTAAAATAAAAATAACTATAAATTAATTTTTGATTTAAGATTAGCAATGATTCAACTCTTTTAAATAGTCGAAACGACAATATTATTCAATTATAAGGTAGTAGTTCTGTCAGAATTATTTAGCAGAAGACAAAGTACTTCATAGCTCGAAAAATATTAAATAAATAGACACTTCTTTAAGAAAGAATCTTTTTATGAGGTTAATTATAGCTTATTTGGACTCTGCATAATCAATGTTTTGTGAACAAAGAGGCAATACATTACAGTAACTGTAGATCCTATGCCAAGAGATTCACTTTTTTGATAGTCTAAACTCATACATCGCTCTCCTTTAAAATTAGTCCTCACTTCACTGTTCGTCACCGGAGATGCCATAGGATTTAAGTCTGAGGTAGTAATTTCTAGCTAGAATAGCATATTCAAAAAACAAGTTTATGTTTAGGATAAGTTAAATATAACAGAACTTAGCACAATTTATTAAAGTCAGTAATAATAAAATGCAATTTAAAACTTTTTGAAATTTAAATAAAATAAAATTTTTTCAACGAAATTGTTTTATAAAATTTTTTTTGTTAGTTTTATACAAAGCATTACCATGTTGAATTCATTAATTTGCAATCTTGTTTTAACAGAGCTTTACACAAATAACCATCTCTGATTTGTTACGGCACGGAAGGAATGGTACATAGGTTGACACTGAGTCGCTGCAACTTTGCAATGACCGATGTGTCCAAATATTTTTATAACTTATTTTTATTTATTTTATTTTTCATATTAAATTTGTTTTTATTAAAAGTTTTCAAAAAATTGATACAAAAGTTTCTCAAGCTCAAAACCATCTATTTTATTTTTGATGGGACGCAGCGATGCGCAAAGGAAAAAATTTCAGGTGGGGGGGGGTATTTGATTTTGATGAAGCCGGTGGTGGTATTCCGGGCTGTGACGTCACAAATTTTTTCAAATTTTAGACAGAAGAGGGGAATGCGCACTGGTCAAATTCTTGAAGAATTTAATTAAGAATGACGTAATTTAACAGAATTTCGCCTAATTCTGTAAGAATTTAACAGAACTTGACAGAATTTAGGCAAATTATGATGAATTCTGTAAGACTTTAACCAAATTTAATAAGAATTTGATAAAATTCTGTTATTTTTCTAAGAATTTAGAAAGAATTTTACAGAATAAGTAAGATAAATAAGTTAAGTTAAATAAGATTTGCATGGTAAGATAAAAGATTGTCCTAAACTTGATTTGTTTTGTCTCATATACTGGACAAAATTGTTGAAATAAAATAACAAACTGTAAGTTTTTAATTGACTACAAATATAATATTGTCAAGTCAATATTGTATTATAAATTACAACCAAGAACCAATTTGAACCCTTTCTAGAGGTTGCTAGAATTGTTTGGGCCCTCATTATTTTGCATAGCATCTTATTTTGTGCTTATTTAAGCTTTGGCATGCAAACCCCCAACTTTTAATCCCCTTCTTCTGCCCTCTATTGTAAGAAGAAGGCATTTAACAATTTTGAAGAAACCTAGAACATTTTCATAATTTTCTGAATTGAATGAATGAATGATTACAAAATAATGTGTTAAGATTTATAATAAATTCAGTGAAATTCTTTTTTAAAGAGAGGAAATAGAACCTGAATATAATTTATTCATTCAACCAAATGGGAATTGTAGTATAAGGAATTGAAAAGGATATATCACTAATTTTATATATTTTACTAATAATAGAGATGCACAAAGGTCGAAAAGTCAGGGGGTATAGGATAGAATATTTTTCAATTGTCAAATTCTTGCAGAATTTAACTAAAAATGACGTACCTTGTTTATTACTGACGTACCCCGGTATACAATGCGCATCGGCGTATGATTGCACATGAATATTTCAATTTATGTTTTTTGCTCAGATAATGCGCACCTGGCGTATAATGCCCACTAAAACTATAGAACTTTTAAAACTTAATATCATTCAAATAAACGTTAATAAATTGAGCAGTCAGAATATCTTTCTTTACAAGAGGGGTAGCCAAGGTCGGGCGCGTCACATGAGGGTATAGATGGTGTACTTAATGAAAATGTTTCTCAAATGTCACGTGGGTACATGATTTTTCCAAATTAGAGTGAAAGTAAGGTGAAAATGAAAATTTTTTGCTAATGCGCAAAAAGTCAGGGGTGTATTTTGCAAAATCTCTAACTCAGGGGTTTTAGGCTATACCTCCTTGACTACTACTGCTTTACACTTAAATTAAATGCTGAAATTACAAATGTTTTTATACAACTAAACTCAAATTAGATCTTCTTCGGAGAGTTCTACTAGCTGAAACACCATTTTGACCTACATTTGAATCTAATCTCAATACATGAGTGTTAAATGAGAGGAAAACTGATCTAAGGATAGAATATTATAATATCATCTTAAAGGCAAGAGAAATGTCAAATAACAAATTTTACAGAAACTCTTTAAGAATAAAAATATTTCAAAAAATTAATTTTTCTTTCCTATAATGCGCATCTATAAATTTGTGCAAAAATTCACTTTTTTCTTCAGGTAATGCACGCATTATATACCAATAGACAGGGTAATTTAACAGAATTTCAACTAATTCTGCAAGAATTTAACAGAGTTTGACAAAATTCAGGCAAAATATGACGTATTCTGTAAGAATTTAAACAGAATTCTACCGGAGTAAGTAAAGAATGTTTGTTTTCCTTCATCACAGTGGAGGTATTTTAAAAGGCCCGCCTATTTTGACTATACCTCTCCCATAGCGCATCCCTAACTAATAGCTATCTTAAAGTTGTTTATATCTTTATAAAATTTGTGATATATTGTATCCCTTCAACTCATACTGCAATTCCCATTTGGCCGACTTGCCATATACATTCAGGTTCTATTTCTACTTTTTAAATAAAAGCTCCCCATTGAACTCATTATAAATCTTGACATATTTCAAAATTATTTAATATGCAGCTTTTATTTCTGCATAAATTATATTTTGATTGGAACATTTATATTTTCTTATATGAAGTGCCAAACTTTCTAAGATCCTAATTTTAAGCTGCTCTTCAATTTTGAATTCTTCATTGATATCAGGTTAAATTTTAGAAAACGTTTAATAAGCGATGCAAAAATATTGATTCCATATTCTCATCTATGGATACAATCTTACAAAAGTTATAAATGAATGGGAGAAATACAATCAGTTAATTAGTAATTTTTAATCCATTCTTATAGTATTTATAATTATTAATAATAATTTGTGATCGAATTTTGAACTTCAAAAAATAACTGATTTGCTTGTGTTAAATATATTATCAATAGACTATCAACATATTATCAGTAAATATCATGTGCAAATAGTACAAAAATTTTAAATATGCAAAAATTCTTTTACATAGAAATGAATTATTTCCTTAAATTGCTTTTAAATAAAACTAATAATTAATTAAAGCATTAAAAATTAATTATTATTAGTAAAACAAAAATCCTGTTCTTTTCAATGAAAATACAATGTTTGCAAAAATATCGTTTTTAAAACCTTGATTTCAAATAGCTTGGTCATCCCAGTTGCGTACTTCAATTAAATTATCACAGCATACAGATAGAGAGCAAATATTGGCTCCAATACATCCAATACAACCCCTAATGCTTTTCAGACCCTAAAGGTTTGCTGATAAATACCGAACGATAAGTTAATTATTTCATTGTTTAGATGAGAGTAAATAAATTTATATTTATGTCATATATTTTGGGGGCGTTTTATACAACAAATCCAAGGCTGTATGAGGTATAGAGCTGTCTCATATAATACACTTTCACCTGCACTTCAATTGGCAATATTGTGATGTCAATTGTGATGTAAAAAACGTTTTCATTTTGTTATACAAAGAATTAAAATTCAAATTCAAATGGATTCGTTTTGCGGCGACAACTATTGGGTTTGTTATCTCACTTTATTTCATTTCTCATATAATTATCTTACAGTATATTATGTACTCTTTTATTGCTTGAGTCACACAAACTCTTTTCGCTCTGAATTTTTATTCAAATCAATTATTTTAGAATAATTTCTAAAAGTCTATGTTTTTGTAAAGCATGAGAGATATTTAAACATATATTCTGCTTAAACAGCATCTAGGACGGAATATAAGTCAATTTAAAGTATCGATTAATTTGCATTGAAATTACCAATTTATTTAGTTATTATAATTATTATATAATTCTAATTATTAGAAAATTTTACAAATTATTGTTAGAAGAAGAAATATAGGATCTATAATTTAAACTAAAGTAACCATTTGTAGAAATATACAGAGATATGTAATTTTGTAATTTTAATATCAGAATAGAGTGAATTTAAAATTAATTAATCAGTTGTGTAGAGAATGGATAAATGCAAACAAATACACTACAAAGCTATTCAATCAATAGAAAAATTCTTTTAATTTAAAATTCTGTAAAAGCGAGAATTGAATGCATGTATAAATTACGAAGTTTTAAATAATATACAATACTCATAAACTTATTAACAGAATATACAATATAATTTATATAAAGATCAATTGAGCGCTAATTTTAATTATTTGGAAATTTTAAAAATCCTTTGAGTATATCTTTATATCTTAAATATCTTTAAAATCTTGTTTAGTTTATTGAAAGCAGCAATTAAATGTTGTGAAAATAATGATTTTGATAAATATAAAGAAGCATTATAACAGTAGCTTGCTCAAATAGGCAAGATTCATTTCACCATCTTAATAGTTGGAGATTGAATTATTTTATTTAGTAATAACTTATACCGTATTAGCAAAATCAATATTCGAGAATGTTCAATTCTGTTGACATTTTGTCATCACATTAATACATGAGATTATTTAGAACTGTCCTTAACATTTTTCAATGAGGGTTTAAAAAATTTATTATAATTTATTGAAAAACCTGCTATATATAACTAAAGCTCAAT
>JAQFXN010000247.1:0-25557 GCA_034693365.1 Liacarus xylariae | reverse complement strand
CAATCCAATCTGCTCTGGCCTGTCAGTTCTTGTGGCCACGCATTATTGTTAATAGAAGTTAATTCAAGTTTACGAATTCATACTGTAGAGTATATAATTATTAATGTGAATATTTAATGAAAAGAATCACTGATCTAAGTATACGATATTGTATAGTTGTTATAATGAATCTGAAAAGACAAGTGGTGGGGATTAGAATGGGTGTAGTAATATATGAAATATATTACATTATTATTGAATTTTTTCTAAGTTCTACAAATTCATATTATCAAAAAGTGAAATCCAATGCTTGAATATAACTGATACTATTTCGGATGCTGAGAAATCTTTCGGTAAACTATGAGTTATTATGACTCAAGTAGAACATTAAATTCTGATACATTGACAATGGAAATAATAATGTATTTCAACTGAGAAAATTATTTGCTAACATTACGGAATATAAAATATTTAGTTTTTTCATTTTTTCTGCTCGGAACTGCCCGCCGAATTTACTTTATTTACCTAAATTATTCGGTCTACCCGGAACTTACCGCCGATTTCATCTGCCCTAATCCGATCTACACTACTTATAATTAATGTATTTCTAATTTTGTCGGTCGAGGTTGAAAAATTAATATTGGGAAAATTATATCTATTCCCGATTCTGTTTAGAAAATTTTATATGGATAGAATAAAATATTGTTCTCCTATATTTCGTTAACTAATTCACTATAAATGGAAGTTTCATCAACTAGAATAATTTTTAAAGTATGTTATTTTTAAAACTATAAAAAACAGTAATTTTAATTAATCTGAAAATTATTGAATTCAAGGAGAAAGTGAACAAAAAGTGAGTGTTCCAGAATATATATAATAATAATTTTTGAAACTACTAATTATACTAACTTGTGTTAGATTTTTAAATGTCAAAGAAAAACTTAATTGTTGTTGCATTGATCTGATATAATCTATCACTTTATCGACTCCGACCAGAGCTATAGAATATTTAAATAAAGTAAAAACTAATAAAATAAGAAATTTTACCAAAATATTATATAAAAAATGAAACTTGATTAAAGTAATAAAAAAAGACATTTATGAAGAATGTTAAATGAAAAACATTGATCTCAACAAACAATTATTCCAATTATGCGATCAAAGGTTAACTTTTTAATCAGTGTTTTATTTATTTAAAAAAGATATTAATTTCATTACAAAGTTATTTTTGTTTCCCTACGATTCCAGGAATTGAATGTCCTTTAAATAAAATAGTGATAAAAATTCTATAGAATATTAAAACAGTGAACAGTTATATAATATGACTCATATGAGCCAAAAAGTAGATTTCAAATATCTATGTATTATATAATATATAAAAAACTAAAGGTCCCACCGAGACTCGAACTCGGATCGCTGGATTCAAAGTCCAGAGTGCTGACCATTACACCATGGGACCTGTGCCTGCACACACTGCTCTAAATATACATGCTAAGATTACATAACCCAATGAAACTTTAAACGTCTAAATAATTTAAGAACTATTAAATTAAATTAATTCTTTTGTGTGATTTGTTTAAAATATTTCCCTCAACTATAAGATAGTATCATAGGATTGAAGGCCAACTTGAATTCCATGCTTAAGGCTATGAGAAACTGTTCAGAATACAAAATAAGTACAACTTCTTTTGGAAACTTTTAATCAAATATTTATTATATTTTTGTGAATCATTTTACAGGAATTAGTGACTAATATATGGTATGAGTAATACATTTGAGAATATTATAATGAGATGAGAGTTAATAGAAGTGCACAACAGATATCACTGATGTGTTGGAAATGCAGTTATGTTTAGAATCGTTGAGTTTAGATGTTTTGTGCGATTGTTTGGCAGAAAAATCGATTGAAAACTGAGAGTAAGCTATGCTCTCGAGTCAGCGATTTTTCTGTTGGGAAAATGGAAGACATAACACGTTTAGGGCACAGGAGGTATGGTATGGTATGAATGGTATGGCCTATCGCCTCAACTCAACCAAACGCCACAAACTGACAGAGTTTAGGGTTTTCTGCATTGAAGGCTATGCAGTAGTGTCTGTGCTATTCTGCTATTCTATGCCTTCTGTAAGCATTCAATGTATTGAATGAAAGCCAATAGAGTGTGGATTCGTTGCACTGAATCAACTGTCTGTGCATTAGTTGAGGGCAACAATCGGTTGCCATTGCGTTCGCCATCTCTCGAAGATATACTGTATATATCTGTGCAGAACTGGTCGGACAGGGAGGCAGAGGTACTGCATTGAGCACTGGCGCACTCCCAGCGCTCACTCCAAGACTTGGCTCTGTCTGTTGGTGTCTGCGCTCTCTATACAACACAACACAACACACTCTACTCCACTCTATAGCACAGTTCTCTCTCCACTCTATTCTCATTCACTTTTATCTAATGTTTAGACTGTTTTGTGTTTGCAGTCTATGACTAACTTTGTATTAAAACAATTGTCAATATATTATTAAATATATGAATGAGTATTAGTGTATACATCGCTTCACTTATGTATTCATTGAACAAATTATTGTTTGATTACAAACTTTTTTCTATAAAAAGTTGATTCAGTTTTGAATTCTTTGAATAATTTGAATCCAAAAATGCATAAAACGTTTTATAAGAACTTATGTTTTGATTTCAATACAAATATTAGAAACTATTTATTAAATAATTGTCTCAAAACTATTGGCATTTGATTTGAGTGTCGATTAGTATCGGTTGGAAAGCAAACCATTGGCCAAATGTGGACTCAATCCTAGTGTAAGTCATTTCACAGAAACTCTATTAATGTGTAGAATCGGTGTTAACAGTGATTGCAATTCAACCAATAATTATAGTAACCATTAATATAAGCAATGATTCAATCGTTTATATAAGCATTCATTCAATTATACAACACTTCAGACAACTGTTAACTCATTTCTTATGAATTGAATTAAAGCAAACATTTATTCAAATATTGATTCAAAACTTAAAATTCAGAGTCCATTAAAAAAATATAACAACAAATCGTTAACCAAATTGTGTTCAAAACAATACATTTATAATAACTCAATGAAAACTGTGGACAAGATTTGTGTTCAAACATAACAACAATTATAAGTGATTTGGAACTGAAAGTTAAGATTCTTTGAGAGAAAAACTATTCATTGATTGGAGGAATCGATTGAAATAAGAGAAGACAAACATTGGATCCAAATCTGAATCGAGTGTTAATTGTGTGCCAATCGATCTCTGGGCCCAATTGGAAACAATGGATATATTGCCGAGCGGTCACATCTTCAGAGAGCTCCAGGTCATACACGAAACCGGCTATTTGTCAGCACAACTATCACTGGAGGACAAGTGGCAGCAGGTATTCAATGAATCAATCCATTCATTACACAATCAAATATTGCTTTTTTACTTTCAGTTGTTTTTTATTTATTAGTTATATTAAAATTGTTTAAAAGTCCAAACTTTTAGCTCTCTTTTTCCCTTCCCTTCCATTCTCTGTCTATTTCCCCCTATTTTTTTATTTATTTACTTTTCTCCTCTTTGTCTTCAATCAATTAATTAAATGCGAAATGCATTTAAACGAAAGCAAACTTCAATTATTAGCAAAAAAGCTGTTCTAATGATCTAAATATAAATTAATTTTTTTCCTCTAATATATTGTTTTCAACTATCAATTGAGTGATTGAAGTATTTGAAAGCCGATTCACAAGTTTTTGAAAGTAATTTGTTTTTACTTTCAGATAATTTTTTTGTATCAAATATTTATATATTTTTGATCTCATTATTAATTCTGATATTTTTATTCTTCATTTTTCATTCAAAAGAATACGAATCGAGAATTTTAAAATAGAAATTATTGTTAACACAAATCAACCTAAAGCTCACGTTTTTGACGTGAGTTTGAAAATGATTTTATCAAATCCTTTATTTAAAATCATTGCCAATGAATTCAATGAGAATTTTATTTCCAATTTTGTACGCAATGTATAGTCATTTACAGTGTATTTCCTATCCGTTAGAAAAAGTCAATTCCTTTTGTTGTAATTCACACTAAATTAGATGTTTGTGTAAAATATATCTATAATTTATTTCTTATATTTTTTTCTGTTTAAATGACATTTATTTGGAATTTATTTCTATTTATTTGTTAATTATATTTAGCGATAATAATAGAGTCGATTCATAACACAACTGAAGAATTTGATGCAAACATTTAGTTATTATTAATGTTTTTTATTGTTTGTTATCGCGATATTAATTAAGTTTAGAAATTGTTTGTCGAGTTTGAGGTATAGTTTTGTAGCTGAGAAACGACAATATTATCCAAAGTGTGGATAGTTTTTTGATAGTATTAAGTGTTGAGATAGTTGTTGCATAAGTATTGGCGCATTAATTCAATTATTTCTTTTCAAACAACTATTGAATTATTAGCTCTGCTTAGCGTTGGTTAAAACATTGTATATAAGAGTTGAGAACCGCAAATGTCATTCGCTCTTCAGCTCAAACTATTCATTAATTACATCATTATATTTGTCGTTGAATTTATACACAAAAATTATATTTAATAGATATGTGAAAAAAGGGCACAACTAGTGGCCAATAGAGAGACCAAATATATAATTATATGTGAGTTAAATACCCGTATTGTCGAATGAGATAAAGGTTTTGAAAGTCCGTCCTTGGCTTCAATTGTGTTTATGCTTTCTCTTGTGTACATCACTACTACTCCAAACCCCATTCCCCCAACTGTTCCCCATTTTTATGTTTTGAGGCAAAACTAAACACTAGTCAGAAGTTTTGGTCACAAACTCTATGCACGAAAAGTTGAGCCCAAGGTTTCCAACGACTCAACAGCAATGATGATAGATATGCCTCTTTTGGGCTCAACTCAGGCACTGCTCTCAACTCAAACTAATATTTATCAGACAACACAACACAGCACTCACTCATTTCAAACAATTTTTAAGATATTTTACTCAAAACTATTATTTATGTCTTGATTTTTAAAAATTTCAACAAAATATTTTCAATTTATTTTGCGATAAAATGTTTTCTATTCGTTCTGTTTCGCCAAATCTTTTTGTAGATTCAGTGAAACACAATATTTTAAAATTATTTCGACCTAAAGATCGCTATTAGTAAAGAGTATACAAAAGCGTATATTTGAAAATATGATCCTTAGTTTGAGTTATGCTTGGATTTTATTTTATATCACCACTCATTTGACTCACTCGATCCCACTCTCCTCTCTCTCCCTATCCCTCTCTATCTTTTAGTTATGCACATAAACGAGTGCATTAACTCAATGCTTCGATATTACAATTGAGATTTATATAATATAATAGTAGGCCTAACAGTGCTATCGCTGAATACCATCTTCTAATTGACATGAAATCTAGATTTCCAACAATGATAGCAGAAATTTGTCATTTCATTCATGAATCATATCTTATAATTGAAAAATGTATTAATATTTGGTTCACTTTATATATCGTCTAAATAGGCCCTAAGAATCGATCACTACTACAGCCATAGTTCGATTCGGTGCTCAATACAAATATTAAATTGTCTACACATTCACTCGACATTAATACCAGTATTACATTATATATAAAAAAAATAACTTATTTCTCTAACAAATAACACTTAAATGCAGACAAAATAACAATTATTTTAATGTTGTGTTTAGTAGAGTTTTGATTAATTGAAAAATAATCGATAATCTTATGCTCAATAAAATAATATAAAAATTATTACTTTCATTCAATTATATTTTGATTTTATCGCCAATTTTTCAAATCATATCTATTGCAAATATTATACTCCTTGTGTTCATTGAAAAATGTATCAAAACTTTGGCCAAGATGTTATTTTTAAAGTGGAAAACATTTAAAATTCTGCATCCATGAAAGTTTTCAATAATATATCTGCTAATTCTTGATTTTAATGCGTGTTAGATATATTATTTTGATCAAGCTGCATCTTTTAGAATCACTAGAATCTAAATAGCATATTTAGACATTAGAAAAATTGGTGAAATTAGTTAAATACATCTCTATATATGTTTTAGATTTAATAGACTTAAAATATTAGTTATTATAGTTAACCTCTAATTTTGAATGTTTTGCATTTTTAAATATTTTGTAATCAATTTAGAAATTAATTAAATTTTTCTAAACTTAATATAAGACAATCATTAATTGAATTTTGAGCGAATCAAAAGAGCGATTAAAATAAAATTATGCGATGAAACGACTCATCCCTTGCGTGGAATGTCTCGATTCGAGTTAAACTTTACTTATTTGCCGATTCTTTTTAATACTATTTAATCTGATTTTAGCTCAATCTTATAAAAACGATTTAAAGTTTGGAACTTTTTTTATGTTATCATTGAATTTTTCACTTAAATTCTTGTTTAAGTTTAACGAAAAAAATTTCTTCAAAAAGAAAATTCTTTTCATTTATTGAACTCAATGTTTAAAAATATGCTTTTGAATTGAATTCACAATTAATAAATTTGAATATAATTTCAATTTCTAATTGCATTTCTAATACTATGAAATAAATTATGTTTTAAATTAAAATATTTTCAATAAATTTTAGGCAAATATTTATTTTGAAATGAATTATTGATTTTTTATAAAGTGTAGAATATATTTAAACTCAAATGTTATGTTATATAAAAATATTTCCCTAAATAACAATCCTTTGAGTCAAACATACATTTTCACGAAAAAAAAACTTTATCTAATGTTCTAACCTTTTTCAGTCATTTTGTATTTTTGTTGATTTCGTTATAAAATCCATTAGAATTTTTATTGATTCCATACATAAGAACATAAGAATCGATTTAAGTTCTATTTTTGTCTAAATCTGATTGAATGATAAACAGTTGATCAGAACAGGAAAAGGTCTTTTGAAGTTTTGATACAATATTTTTTTCTAAAAAACTGTCCAACATTTCCAGCACATCACTACAGTTTCCTGGGATTTATAATTTTTGAATCTTTATCTTTATTTGAAGTGTTTTTTCGTGTTTACAAACTAAAGACCAATCGATTTGAGACAATTGAAAGAATATGGAAAAAAAGTATTAGTTTTGAAAATTATATAATTTTAAACTCAGTATAAGAGCTATTTTTGAATATAAATTGAATTTTGATATTTTATTAAAATAAGAAAATTTGATTCAAATTACATATAAAATTAGATTTTTTCCAACTAATAGTAAGTTTAACTAAACATGAATTGTATGAAGTAATGAGAGGAGCACTTGATTTTTGATGAATTCGATTGTGTGGAATCAGTTAGTCCTTCTTACTTACCCTTCCAATGGATTCCATCTGCGCATTCACTCATTTTTTCCATTATTAGAATTGAATATACATTTCAAAAGAAGCGAACATAAGTTGGGATTTCGAAAAATTATAAGTCAAACCTGTCGTTACTTATATTTGATGCACAGGAAAGACATGTCTTCCATCATATTCTCGTTTTGGTTTTCATATAATACTTTATACCATTATTTCCTATTATTATTTTTATATTTATTTTCATACAATTCAAAGGATTTTTATATATTTTTCTTTTAATTCAAAATCCATAAAAATAAAAAGTTAATTTTTATTTCCTTTGAAATCCTGTTTTTACTCAAATCTTTATATTTCCATAAATTTACTCAAAAATTAAAAAAATATATTTGAAAGAGAATATAAATTTTAATTAAATTAAAATAATGATTAATCAAAATCTTGAGACAAAATGATTCATTGAGTTGGTTTTGGATCCAACCATTCATAAGCCGTTTTGATGCGATCAATGGCTAATGTATTTGTCACATCATTGATGGTGTCAGTGCTCATACAAACTCATGTAAACTCCAGTTATACGACATTAATCCATGTAATTAATTCTCGTATATTAATAAGTGGGGGCAATAAGAAAAGTGGCAAAGGGGCTACATTTAATCCCTAGATAGAGAGCCAGGGGAGAAAAGCTTTCTTTAGGGGAGAGGGGGTCAATGAGCTTATCTGGCTAGTATTAAGATGGAAAACCAGATTGCTTGACTTGATTTGTTTATAGAGAAACTATTATTGTCTCCAAAAATTATTAGTCTAAAGAACCAAAAAATGATCACAAGGGAGACTATTCTGAAAGTTTAAGTATGAACTTGCTCATTTCTGATTATTTGTTAATTTCAGAAATCAATTTATTTTCACTGAATTGAGATTAAATTTTTTTTGACAAAATTTCTGATATGTTTTGATTAAATAATTTTTTAGTGAAAACCATATCTATTGAGTGGAGAAAGAATTGCAGTGAAAAAAAAGATCAATAAATAAATGCTAAAAATATAAAATTTATATATAAAACATATATTTTATGGCTTAACAGACTGTTTGCTATAAGGATGTCATATAAGAATGAACTGATAAATAATTTTTTATTTCAAGCGTTGGATGTAATGTATAAATGCTTATCAATAGTGTATAACTGTTTGCACTATTTTAATGCAAATGAATAACCATTTAATGAATATTTGAAGTCGCTTTGCCTTATTTAGTGTTACTGCACTTCTATTATGTATAGATAGAAAGTATAGTCTTTCCTCACACAACAAAAACACATCAAACTTTCATTTTAGGGAATTTATATTTCATACATTTATTTTACTGTAAAAACCTATTAGAAAGGAAAGGACTAAATGAAACGATTATTGCTTTGAAAATCAAATCTCTATAATATGTATCGCTTTCTCTATAATTTGTATAATTTTAAGAAACTATGAAAAGAATTGTATTGTATTTGTACAGTATTTACAGTATTATTCTGTGTTAACTTCTATTGCGTGCAAACATTGTATTAAAAACTAGACGACTGTTGTGTATTTATTATATTATATTTTGATAAAATAATAAAATTTTCTAATGAAGTAGTGGTATATATGTGAGCGATGTATTGGTTGCGAAGGAAGTGAAACGAATGCCAAATTAGGAAAGAGCTAAACAGCTCCGACACTAATACCACACTTAGGCTTATCAACGGCTCGTTTTCTTCGGACTTATGTTGCCTTAGAAACGATGCGTTGATGTATAAACAGTCGGGCCCTCCCGTCTCAATACATGCCATTTATTTCTGGTTGAGCTCTGGTTTACAGAACTGCAGAGCAAGACTAGCGAACAGTACTACACTGTAACAGCACTTGAAGTCTTGAGAGAGTTTGAAAAAGATTGAGAACATTCGTACAACACATTCAATGTCTATCTCTATGTGTATACAAGTATTGTATATCCATTAGTCTGTCTTCAGCACTGGCTATAAGACCAGAGAGGAGACAGTTTACAAAGCATGCAGTGCTGGAGAGACGAGAAACCGGTGACTCAAAAACAGCACAAGTCTGTATGCAATGCGTGTAGAGTTTGACGTTTGGGTTGTGCTCTTCTCTCCCGAAAATAGTCTGAATCTAAATCAACTTATTTAGCGACTCGACTCGCATATGGCTCTAACACATAGGCAGCTATAGATTTGACTGAGCTATAAATCTACGACATCTCACATCTCTTGCATTCTCTCATTTCTCAAATGCATTACATTTGCAGTCATTTCTCTATTGATTTGACTAACAATTTAAGCCGAATTTCACTTTTGTGTGTTTAAACATTTGAACTTATTTTCCAAATTTAGTCGCAATAAATATTTGCGCTCTTTTTCATAAACAAAATTTTACAATACATTAAACTTTAGATAATAAATCATATCATATATACGATTAGAGATCCCACTCCAATATTCAGTTGCAATACATTTGCAAATCTCATTTCTATTTATCGAATACGTGATTAACCGCATGTATTCAAGATCTAAATTATTTCTACAAACTATACAAATGTTTAAATCAATGAAATTCTTTAGAACTTTTTTAAAGAATCAAACTTAGAATGCAATCAGTTTTTCCAAACGACTCATAGAATAAATAAGTTTTAATTTTATTTGCGGTTCGAAAATGAAATATATTCTTAACCAATATTTTTGTGCTAAACATAAGTTATATCAGCTTTTCTTAAGTCACAGTTATTCGCCTAAAGAATGCAGGCGTGCGAACAGTGAGAACACAAAAATGCCAAATCGGGTGAATAAATGCCTTATCTGACTGCCAGACACTACACAACTCAATGTGCAATACTATGAATATATCTGTTCTTAACTATACAATCAATGTTTGTCAGACGAATCTGAAATCGCACAAAAACGAGATTAGAGTTCGAGTTAGAGTTGGCTTTTATTTATTGACTTTTGTTTTCTTTATTATTAGATCTACAGTTTGTAACAAAAGTGTAATAATATTAAATTGTTGAAAATTGCATCCTGGCAACCATAAACACTAATAGCTGACTCGGGGGGGGGGGGGATATCATTCAATTGGAGAAATTTTAAGAATAAACCCTAGCATAATAAATTTTTGGGTATCCTGGCGTTTTTAAAGAGAAAAATGAATTTTTTCAAAAGAAACCCAAAACTAGTTTTTACACCAGTTGAGTGACCCAACAATTGGGCAATTCATTGACAATTGTTTCATCAAAACACTATTCTGTGAATTCTAATAATGTAAAAATTCTTTTTTAAAACTCATAATACATATCAGATCACCAAGATAACTCAAAGCCCACTGATTCGAGAATTTCTGAATTATCCCAGTAAGATATTTTCTTTATTTATTAACTCCCCTTCAACTTGAAAAACTTAAACTTTTAATAAAATGAACAATTTTGTACCGAAAAACCAGAAAATACATTGACCCTTAATTTTTTAGAGAAAATTTTCTGAGATTCATCCGTTTAAATCTCCTAGTTATACTCAGTATTTGGATATCACAACTATTCAATTTATTGGATTTTTATATAATCTAAGAATAATATTTCCTTAAGCTATAAGACATACATATAATAATGATTTACTTGTGGACACTTTGGTGTTGTTCCCAGTATTCGGGTTTTTAAGTTGTATTTTAAGCTCACAAGTTTTGGTAGTTTTACAGTTCTGCTGTACATGCAGTTAAACTGTATATTGTATTTCATTTATCTTTTATTTCAATAATTAAATTAGTACATTTTTTATGAATTAAATCAAATTTGATGTACGTTTAGAATTTCAACAATATTATCGAATCAAACTTTAATTTAGAATTTATAACAACTTGCTTATTCATAATAAATTCATTGATCCAATGATAGAAATCTAAATACTTAATAGATATTTGAGACCTGAAATTTAATCATAATAGTGATGGACAATATAATACTCGTACTCAATATTACAGAGTGGTGTATATAAAGAGTTAGGAGTCGCTATTGCCTTACAGCCCTGACCATTTACCCTGTATATATTATTTACTTTGAGCATGAGCAAATAATGAAGTTTTGTTTATTAAGTTTGTTCAATTTAAATTAGCACATTGATAGAACTTACTTTTGAAACAACTGTAATTTAAGACTCGATCATCTCTGCTCTAATACAATCACCACAATTTGGTAAATCTAAATTTCATTTTTACAACAAAAATAAATTAAAACAATTATTTGAAGAAAATTAATTCATGAAACATAAAAACTATTATATTAATACAGTGTCGATAGTGCAGTATCTTATGCTCAACATTACGATAATATATAATTTACATTATCCCACGTTGTTCTGAGGCAGGGATGTGGAAGATCAGAGAGGTCCAAAAAGCACTTTAGAGTTGAGATATCGCGGAAATAATCAAATCAGGGTACTTTTCACATCATTTTAGGGGGTTATTTAGGGTTTTTTTTGGGGTAACCCCCCCCCCCCTACCAATTTTCGAAAAAGCTTTAATTTTCTAATCAAATCCGTTGAGTTTTCGACCCCATAAAATTTTGAATTCTTTTTTGAAACCCCTCCTCCTTAAATGATCTCCTAAAATTATGTTAAAAGTACCCTGATTTGATCATTTCGGCGATATCGCAACTCTAAGATGCTTTTTTGGACATCTCTGATCTTCCACATCCCTGATTCTGAGGGAAAAAATATTTGATTTTTTTTAACAAAAAGAAAATTTTGTGATTGTATTGCAAACGAAATGTGTAAATAAGTAATATAACTGAACATAAGTTATAACTATAATTAAAATTGCAAATCAAAATTTCATGCTTTTAGTAGCTATTTTAAGAAAACTTATAGCGGAGGACATGAGCTGCAGATGTGTGCAGATCTGAAAAGTTCAGAATTGTTCAACTGTTCAAATGGAAACATTGGAGTCGTTGAGAGGCTTTAATAAGTTGTTTTATTCCTATTAGTTGTTGTGCTGAATATAGTTTTCTTATCGAATTATTCACTTAAGTTATTAAATTTAGTGATATCTATACCAATATTGTCACTAAATTAAGTTACTTTGAAAACCTTTCAACTGAATCACAATCTATTGTTATATTAAATTTCAATTTTTGTAGCCTTTATTGCAATATTTTTGATATCCTATCGATCGTTAAATCATTTATCAAAAAAGAGAAAAAAAATTCTTAAAGAAATAATTTTAAATTTCAACGAAGAATTACGAAATAAGTATGTTTATTAAGTATGACATTTGGCACAAAACAAGTGTAAGACTCATATTGAAGGAACAAATATTAGCATTTAAGCAGTTATTAAGAATTTCCTTAATAAATATTTTTCAGTTTATTTAAATAAGTTCTTAAATTAAATGCACTCAATTCACCATTTCATTCAATCCATAATCAATTTATGAATTTCTCAATCTTTGATTTTTTTTCACTGATATAACATTGGAAAAATTATTGTCATTCAATTAAATTAATTTATAATTCTTATACCGTTTAGAATAAGTCATCTACTGTTACAAACAGTACTGTTTTGGGAAACAAATATTCTTTAAAAATAAAATACATGTCTCGATAATTTATAAAAGGGGAAGTTTTTTCACCCTTTAATAGATGTACAAATATTTTGTTTTATCATTCCAGGCTATTCATAGTTAGCTCTAAAATTGTCTAAATTGAAACATTTTGTTTCTTCACATTTCAAATGATTATACATTTATTTTTAATTATTAGCAGGTATGTGTAGAAAGGGTACAGCTTGGCATACCCCTGTGCATTTTTTGGAAAATTTGTAACGTCACAGTTTGGAATACTCTTGACGTTTTGCTAAAAATACCCTTCCCCCACTCCATAACACTGAAAACAACATAATTAGTAATCAGTCTCCGCATCCCAGATTATTAATTTTTATTGATTTCTGTTTTAATTTTGTCAAATGATAGCCAATTTTAAGAATATAGAGTTATTATAATATTTATTAATTTGAATTTTGAAACCCTATCCATAAAATTATCTTTGACTAACTCAAGGTTTCTATATTTAAAAGTTGGTTTCTAATGAATATCAGTGGAGAGGATCTAAATATTCAACAAGTTTTGAATTTCTTGACATGACTTCTAATTCTTTAGGTCAAAGTTTAGAAATATTTCAATACTGTATAACAAAATGGATCAGATATTACATTCTATACTGTCTTTTAAATTCGGAGCTTTAAGATAAAGAATTTCAATACAAATGGCAGTTTAGAGAATAGTATTTCTGGGAAAAGAAGAAAATAATTCGAAACATGCGGTGATATATATGGTTACAAATGAAAGAATGGCTTTCAAAAAAGTAAATTGAAAGCGAATGACTTATTTGTTCACCAGATTCAGGCTCTAAACGTGTGAACTCATACCTGATCTCTAAACTTATTTTATTTAAAATCTATTTTCTGGTAAATGTTTTTTCACTTTTTTCTTTCGTATTTTTATTTGTTTTTTCGCGATTTTTAATCTCAAAACAAATTAATCAAAACGAAAAGACATTGGAGTGAATGGTCTTCAGATTTATTAAGCTATCGATCTTTTTTGGCCGTTTCCATCAATTTTTCAATTATATTATAGCTTTCGAGACATTTTTTATTTCATAGCAACGAAACATTATTTTTATTATTGTTAACGTCTGGCACTTGTATTTTGAATACAGTATTAAAAAACTTATTATATTAAGGAATGGTTTGTATTTACGAAACCGAATGCACGACTGTTTTCAAAAATAAATTCCATTTCCTTTCGCTTTAGTTGTTTAGAACTCATTAAATAACTAAATAGTTTTCTCTGTTAATTGACTGATCGCTTATATGACTTAAGAATTGCTTATTTATTACATTTTTTTTCTCTTAAATTAATTCCTCGAATCATAAGTAATAAATACATAACTTCTATATTTGTAGTTTCACTTATGGTTTATTCGCTTTAGAAAAATAATTATTTATAAGAAAACGAATATTTATTTAATGAATTTCTTCAGACATAGGAACTAACAATAAAACTGATGTCAAATATGTATCAAAAGTTGTCAAAATTTAGATAAGCGGTCACTACTTAATCATTAATTGTCTGAATAAACATTTTTAGACATTCTATGGATTTTCCCAAACATTAAGATTTTTTTCTGTTAATTCATTCATTTGAAAAAATCTACTTTTCTATCAAATACTTGGAAGAAATGTTTGGTTATTTAAAAATAATATAAACAAATAAATCAATGTTTGATAAAAGTGAATGAACTGACAAAAAGTTGAATTTCAAAAAATCTTTGGTCGACTCAATAGATAACTATTTAAAAAATCAAATATTTTGATTTAATTCGACATTAATTCGGTATAAATTTTGATATCTTATTGGTTAACCGAAATTTTTTTAATTCTAATGAAAAGTGAAATCTAATCTAAAAACTGGATTATTGTATAATTCGGTCGCATATTATAGTTTCGGTTACAAGAATTTACACATCAATGGTAGACATAATAATTATAATTCATTGCAAAACAAAATTGATGTTTAGATTAATTTCACACAAAAACTGTTCCAATTTTATCGAATATATTACAAAATATTAATCAAAAAAGTCTGAAAACAATAAAAAAGAAAACCCAAAGAATTAGTTCATTAAAACTGAAATGTCATTCAATGAATAATTGTTTTAATAAATTCATCCCTTCTTTCAGTCCATTATTTCTAATCTAGTTTTCGATTAAATTATTTAATAAATGAAAATATGTTTTTCCTTATATTCCTATTCTCTTATCTAAAGTATTAAAAGCCATTAAGAGTTTCAATCATTTTTATAGAGAGAGTGGGCCTAAAATAGCATCAAAATAACGTCTGAATAAACTTGTCTTCTATTCTGTATTGTGTAGTGTATTGAGTATAGAGGATAGGCTGACAGCAGAGAGTATTAGATGAGCTCAAAGATAGAATGACTGCATATTCCTTCCGCTTATTCACTAAATTGACTTTATTGTGGAGCACCTGATTGGCTGATATATTGCATTACATTTATGCAATACATGCGGACCTCTTTAGACAGATCTCACAGTTAATGGTATTCTTTAATTCTAATTCTAATAACTAAATAATCCGATTCCTCTAAATCATTACCAATCGAAGCAAATACTGTATGTGATTCCAACACAATATACTGCTGTAACACCTCTTCCATAGACTATCATTCGATGTTAAGAACCTTTAGTTTGTTTTTTTATTGATTGTTTGGACAACAGGTGCGCGATATTCAAAAAATTACAAGATTTTAATGCTATGAATATATTAATTCATTCCCAATGCAATGGCCAATAGTTTTTCCCCTCTATTCCTCAACTAATAATAAAATAATTTATATCTCATATTCGTTTGGTTCAACTTTTCAATCGATAACACAAACAGTTTTGGAATAAATTTTTATTAATTGTTTTTGATTTTCTGAATTAAGATAAATATTTTAGTTATGAGTAAAACAAATAAAAAATTTTTAAATAAAAGACATTAACGATAGAAATAATTATAGAATGATAAGTCTCTGTGAATCTTCATATCTAGTCTGAGCGCATGTGAGTGTGAGAGACCATAGATTTGGGTCATTCCCCTCGTATTGCCCTTTAAGTGAATCGATCCGACGAGTGCTTCGCGTAGTAAAGCTGAGATCATTGAATACTGTCTGCGATAGCAAAACTTTGGTCTGTCTCTCATTGACTATTTAAAAATGATGATCAGGTGCTCTATAACAGTAGTGGTAGTAGTTCTCTACTCCTGTCTACACATAATTGCTTTACTAAAATCAATTACATAATCACACAATCAAATGAACAATAAATTACTTTCAATATTCACTCATATTCTTGTCTACAATTTAGAAACAAAACTCTATAAATGACTAAATGATTGTTCGGTTTGAATGTAAAAAAATTCATTTCATTCGATTAATTTTATTTAAGTATATTATAATTATTTATTTCATTCACTTCTAGACCATAGCAATGGAAAACAGAATGTTTTTAATTGTATTGAATTAATTATATTTTTAGACACGAAATAATTGGATCCGATATTCTCTAATTATTCTGTAATTCTTTCAAATGCTTTTCTTTTGGTTCTGTTATACAGATTAGGGAAAACAATGGTTTAAATAGAATTCCGAATACTTTCTAAATATCTAATGTTTGAAAAAATTATTTCAAATATGCGAACCTCTGTTTCATTCAATACAATATTGTTTCGGTTTATTGAATAAACAAACAAAACTTTAGTTAATCAGTAATTTTGACACTTTTCTAAACGATAACTATTTATAGGATATTATCTATTCTTTGAATCGCAGAATATATTGAACTATAGATTTGGAAAAGAAACACAAAAATTATGCTTTAAATATAATTTATAAGACTTAATTGAAGTGAAAGCAAAACCTCCTGAAATTGCATCTAATTTCAGGACAATCAAAATTGACTGCAACAGCACCTGTACCACAATATCAAATATTTTTTAAAGTATGTGATTTTGATATTAACCAAATAAAGAAAAGAGCACTTAAGGACACATCTCTCCAATCAAATGGTTTCCCATTTGGCTGTTCATAATAAAGACTCAGCGAGGAGTTGGGGGAGAGGAGGGATACCATATATTCAATGCTAAAGAATAAACTTCTTTAGTTAAAATAAAAGTAGTTATTCAATACAATTGTATGAATTTGATTGGACGGATAGTTAGGTATGAATTCCTTTTATGAGGAAATTTTGTGATCACACAACTCATGTAAGACTTGATAATAGAACACATATTTTACTACTTGGCAGACATGGCATAGAATTTCAACTTATTATTGGAAGATATATTCAATTTGAATATTGCGCGAAGAAAAATGAAAGTATAGTTTAGAATTAGATTCTGTGCTTTAGAGACAAGGAATCCGGAATAGATGTGATCTAATCCTTCGAATACTCAGTTTCTAATTGAATGAATTCAAACGTTTGTCCGTTTAATGTAATTAAAAATAGATTATTTAAAAAATTCAAGAGAATATATTATACAATAAGTGTTTTGAAGAGAAACGGAAACGAGTTTCAGAGCTCCGATACTTTTGAGAGTTGTGTTTGTTTCTACAACACTATTGTCTTGAAATGTTGTTCATTGTGTTGATATGACTCAGAACATATTTTAAATACTGTATACAATTTTTGTGTTCTATTATAAGATGGGAAGGAAGTGCTGTGCAGTTGAGTACAGTATTTACAGGAAACTACTTCATGGGTTTTGCACTTTTGCCAATTGACTGACAAATTTTCTCATTGACAGGTGAATGAGGTTTCGATTAAATTACAGTTTTATTCTCAAAAATAGTTTTCACACAAATATCAGTCCATTTATTGAAAATAATTTCTGAAATACTGTTCAAACAATTTTATTATGCATTTCTCACTCAAACCTTTTGTAAGAATGCATATATACTAACAATAATAGGAAAACTAATAATAAAATATATTATTTTTTGTAATACTTGTTATTCTCATTGTTTGTCATTCCGGGTGAATTCACTAAATTATATTCTAATACAAAGTTTCACTAATCGGTCAAATACTTTGTGAGTCAATAAGGATTATAAAAAATGTTCCCGCATTTCGATTCCGCTCTAATAGTGAGCTTAGATTCAGACTAATTAAGATAATTTGCTTATCATCTCCTCTAATATGGGATGAATTGAAAAAAGTGGAAAAATACAAAAGATTTTTTTAAAAATACAGTTTTAGACTAAAACAGTCATTCAGACAAATAAAATGCTAATCTATTTATTTGTGATGAATAGAAGAGAATTTAATAAGTTTTATATTCCACTCAATTGTGATTAGCACAGAGAACAGAGGAAGTCGTTGTCGAATAATCCCAAAATAGTTTTATCAAAAATGACAAAATTTCCCAATAATTTTGTCGACAGATTTTTAAACCGTTTTATAGATATTTTGTCTATACTATGAATATATGGGCATTCGAGTCTGGTTTTTAGGTTTGGATACCCGGTTTGGCTTTTGTCGAAAGTATTTGATGTTTATTCTTATGACAAGAATTTGATAGTTACTTATTCCCCCTGTGCTTAACATTTGAACGATCAAAGGATATAATTTGGACTTTTTTAGGAAAGTTGTCTCAAACTATGATAACTATTGAGTGCTTATTATATATAAAGAGTATTTTATAGTTTGTAATCCTAATGGATGTCAACTATTGAAAAGTCATATCTATTCGTCTATCAATTGTAAACAAAAATATGTCAAATATTTCACAATAGTTTTGTATAGAATTTATTATTTATTGTCGATATTATCTAAACTTCTTTAGACTAACACTTATTCAATCCTATCGTATAATTTAAAAAATCCATAGATTTACTCAATTCAAACATTGCATTCAATTTGGTCTCAATTTGCAAACCTTTTTTTCGAGTAGTGAATCATACATTTCTGAATAAATCGATTTTTTTATATAATTCTTTTGAATTATATTCAAATCGATTTAATTTCATACGAATATCAATATTGAAATCGTTGTACTTTTACATTGTTTTGAATGCTGTTAATAGTTTTTATATTGCTTTTAATACATTTATAGTTGTTATAAGCTATTATATAACATATAAGCAAAAAATGTGTACAACAACTTCTGAACCCGAAATAAAAGAGCACAAAATCTATTATTCTTCTGATGGAATAGTATAAAAATATTTTCACAGAATTGAATCCATTAAACTCATAAAGCGATGACTCTTTGCTTTTTCCGTTTGATCCAAGTTTACAGACCATTATTTAAGATTCATTTGGATATATTTCAAATGATCTAACAATTAGTTTCTAACATAACTCGGTTTTTAGCGAAAAAAATAATGTTAAATCAAATAAGATTTAAATATTGAAAAATATTATGTAATGACTAAATAAAGTTAATAACTTGAAACATATGATGACTCGGAAGAAACAAAAGTAATAAAACTTTAGCTATTATTACATCGATTATAGCCTGCAATGAAACTATAGTTTTATCACGACTTAAGAGTTGTTTTTTAAAGGGTTTACTTTCCCTAATCATAGAATGTGTTGCGATTCAAGAAAGCAATGAATAAACCGATAATTTATTATAAACCATAAATTGAGTCTTTAGTTAAGTATTTTCAATATTTTTTGTTTTTTTGATACTTTTAGTTTTACAGAATTTAGTTCATTAAATAAAAAGACCACAAATTAAGCTTTCATTCATTAATATGTATTTTTTTGTTTAAATTCAATCAAATATGAGATTCAGTTTAAGTTTAATATAAAAATTACAAATATTGTTAGGAATACATGTTATAGCAAAATGTTATAAATAGAATCAATAATTCAATAAAATGCAAATTATTGTATAAATGGTGAGGAATAACTGTCTCTCTAATCAATTATAAGCGCAGACAATGATAATTAAGAGGTATTCGATTTGAAAATATTCTTGGAGACGATTTGATTCAAGAATTGCTAATTTTATTCCTGTGATGGGTAGCAGTGGGTCAACACTAATATAACATGAAATTTCAATAATAATATATAATTATATTGTACTTGTTGAAAGTGAAGATGAATTCAATTATCAATATTTGGGTCAATTTAAAGGCAGAGTTTAGGGCGAACTTTGAATATTTTAATTATAAAAGTGTTTTTAAAGCAATTGATGCGATCATAAAATCCTTTTTCAATGTGTGACCAAAACAACAAAAGAGCAAATGTTTGCCATAATTTTGTTGAATTGTTTGTCTAATAAATTCCTTATTGCGGCACAAATTTACTTCAAGAGCTATTGAATCTGTGATATAATTTGCGCGATATATAAAATACCATAAATAAAATTACAATCTATAGAGTTATATAAAATGAGTGGAAAAGTAGGGCAAAGATGAGATAAAGTTCTCGCTTTTTTTCAGTTCATCGACAGATTAAATGATAATTCTTTTCTCTTTTATGGATATTTCGGTTTCACTTTCAGCTTTTTAAATATGATTTGAAATAAGAATTTTGGAACAATAACTGAATATCATTTTCATAAACAATTTGTGAAAATCATTGATATTTTCTAAATATTTTAACTCCATTTCCTTCAATCAAATAACTAATTGAATTGAATGTTAGCTCATGTTCTGGTTTTTGAAGTAAGAGAAGATAATTTGTGCTACTCTTCTCTCTGGAATATAACTATTCTTTGGAGTCAAAAGAATTTAGGGATAAGTATAACATGTTTTGTTATATTTATAAAACAAGACGAGAGCTGTTTAGACGATGAGTCAAATATTGTTCTGATGTTATAACTTTATATAATTTATTAGTCTATAAAAATATATAAAATAAGATAAAATGAAAAAACATTAAATTTTTGAATGTATTGTTATATTTTTACATAAATGACTTCAAAAGTTGAGTTAATATTTTAAGAAATATTAATAATGTTTAATAGATTTTCGGATATGAGTTGAGTCACAGAATTAATTAATTTATTGACGGATCGGCACAAAAAACTTTTTGTTTCTGACATTTCAAGGATTCCATAAATAGACGAATTGATAACAAACCTGTTTTTGTGTTCTGTCAAAGAATCGAAATTCGTATCCATTACTGCATTATTTGTCATTCCATTCAATGAAATATTAAAAATAAATCATTTTTGCATTTTTGTTGAAATCACATAAAAGTTTACTTGATTTGAAAATTTTATGAATACCTGAGAAATGAATTCATTTGATTATAACAACATTATCTAATTCTTAGGAATGGCAACACCTTCTGTCCAATAAAATCTTCAATTATTTTTTAAAAATATTTACTGAATTTTATTTTAATAAAACAATTTTTAGCTGCGAATGACAAGTATTAATAAAAAAGTGACATGATAAAATATATTATTGTAATGATTTCAAACATCTTATTAAGGTTTCCAGAATATTGCTTTATCCTGTTACTAAATTTCTCTGCATTACCAATATTAGATAGAAATAATTTTTTAATATAAAAGTTTAAGTATTGGAAAAAAGTTTATTAAATGGTGTTATTAGGATTTTCAGTTTTGATTGTTTAGTCAGAAAAATTTTATTCATTTCTTTCTAATGTTAAAAAAATAAACATTAAAGATTAAACCGTTAGTAAAAATATATTTTTAATTATAGCGTTTCGAGTTTATATTAATTATTAATCATTTGAACAAAAAAATGAAAATAAAATTATTAAATATCACAATTCTCTTCATAAACTTTTCTAATATTAAGTACAATTAAACAGCTTCGAAGTTGTATATTTCAGTGAAGTTTCAATCACAGGATAAAGCAATTTTCTGGAAATCTTTATGATTATGATTTCAGACCTAATATTTTTACGAGATTTTTAATATATTTGCTAATAGAAAATAAGGTCTGTTAAAGAATATATATAAAAAAATAATAACTTAATTCAATTACATGTTTTAAAACCTTGATCACTTACTATTTGCCCTTGTTTATACGCAGGATTAGATCTTAAATCAAGCTGCTGTGAACAGTTATGTTTTCTATAACAAAAATAATAATATATATAACCCTGTAACTTTTTCTTATTGCAGATCGTTTGATATGAATAAGTTAAATACTTAAATGTTATCTCAAGAAAATAATAATAAAAATAGTTTTGGGACGAGAATAGCTGATGGTTTTACAAACATACAGTGGAGAATCATTTTAAAAGAGACGGACGGTAAGCTTGATTCTTACTCATTGGCTTTGAGGTTTTATATTAGACTAAGCTGTGACCGATAAACAAAATATTAATTTGAATACGTACTTTTAAGTACAAATACAAAATAAATTATTCAATTTGATTTAGGAATAAAAGACGATTTAGCATTTTAGACTAGACGTGAAAGGGAAGGGTTTCAGGCCCGAATACCCCCTAATGTTTTTGTCGGATGTTCTATAAGCTCATGGTGAGATACAACACATAACAAGCTTTATAAAGCGGGAAAATAACAGAATTTTATTACGGATGTCCAAGGTCCAAAAATCTTAAGGACGAGATATCTTTCTAGGATTGCCTAGTCTAGATTTAACGGGAGAGGGTGATTCAAAAATATCTCTTTTTCGCAACTTCTTCTATGTTTGTAATAACAGGGTATATTATAACCAAGATCAGCCCAGTCAAGGTGGAGTATGGAGATGATATTTTTAGAAAATTTTCTCAAAAATTCAGCATGTATAAATTTTTTAAAAATATCAATAATGAATAGTAAGGTAAAAATCAAAAATAAAGGATTGGGGTATTGCGAAATCTCAAACTCAGGGGTGCATCTATGCAATATCACCTTGGCCACCACTGGTAATTTAGACGTTTTATATGCCCAAAATTAACTTATTTATCAGAGGTCGCCAAGCTTTTGAGTTTGAGATTTGGCAAAATACCCACTCCCAGCTTTTTACGCTGCAGGCGCAAAATTCGCATTTTTACTTTTTCCCATTATGTATCTTTCAAATTTCAAAAAATAGACCCCCCTGACTTTTTGGCAAAATTTCTTGCAAATACTCTTGTATCCCTCTGTACTCCTGACCTGGCCGTCCTTGATGACCCTTGTTATTTATGGTTTTTAAATCCGTTTTCGAAGAAAAAGGAGTATATAGAAACTGCTGCCATCCCCCACCACCACTGCTACTGCTGCCACCCCACCACCACCACCACCACCACCACCACTGCTACTGCTGCCACTCCACCACCACCACTGCAACTACACCTATAGGATGAGAGCTTCTATTGCAATGGGAATCTATTACAAACCTATGAGATAACAATCACGATTGCAATGGGAATCTATTACAAACCTATGAGATAACAATCACGATTGCAATGGGAATCTATTACAAACCTATTAGTTGAGAGCCTCCAATGCAATGAAAGCTAATTATAATTTTATAGGATGGGAGCGTAAGACACACTAAACTTTTTACTGGGAAAGCGGAGTTATATATATTAATGTTAATTCTTGTTTTTAATTAAACAATAATAACCATTAATATATATACCTCTACCTTCAAGAAATACTAATAGTAATTTTAAATGAATTTTATCACAGTTGCATTAATATTTGTTCTCTGTCCACAATAGAACTGGCAAATAGAATTTAATATTATCATAGGTTTATATAATTTGTTTCAATTATAATCAAGGCATGTTTATGAGAAATAAAAATGTGGTCTTTTAATATAATTCTTTTGAGAATATAATAATGGGTCAAAATGGCCATTGCGGAGTTATTTTATTAATTTATCTATTTGAAATCATATTACTATTTGTCAATAAATTTTATATAACTGAGTACAGATTTATAAGCAGCGGGGTAACGTTAAATTACACCACTGTAAGAGTTGAAGAGTAAAATGATCAATACTGGGCAAATAGAAAAGTCATAGTAAAAGAATCCGTAAAGGTTACTTCTCCCATATTCCTCAATATAATTTTTCGGTCTATCCTATATTATAAACGATCTGTAACAATTATAAAGAATCTGTGTTCACTTTTGCCACTCCCATATTATGAGCCTATATTCACTTTAGCATTTCCTATAGGATTAGTACATCCTTACTTTAGCCACTCACATAGGTTTAGTCTCTCCTCACTTTAACCCTTTCGATTCGATACGTCAATCCTTATTTAGTCTACTATCACTATAACCTCTTCCTATTTCATATCAATATTTATTTAATTTATTCTCACAATAGCCCCCCTCTCTTACGATAAGTCAATTATCGATAGCCCTCTCTTCCTAATTTAGTCTATCCTCACTTCAACCACTCTCATAGGATTTGTCTATTCTCATTGTCGCCACACACATAGGCTTAGTCTCTCATCATTTTAGAAACTCCGTTAGATTTAGTCTATCCTAACTTCAAATACCCCTACAAGTTTAGTCTATCTTCACTTTAGCAACTCATATAGGATTAATATATCCTTATTATAACCAATCCCATATTATTAGTCTTTTTTGCTTTAGCTACTTGCACAAGGTTAGTCTATCCTCATTTTGGCAATTTCCATAGGATTAGTCTATACTCATTTTAACCTCTTTAACCACTCCCATAGGATTACTTGAACCACTCATATATGCTTAATCTATCCTAATCAGTCTATCGTCAATTTAGCCACTTACTTAGGATTTGTGTATTTTTTTATTCTCTCATCAATTTAGCCGTTTATATATAATAATAATGCACTTATTTAGTTTATTCTAACTCTAGCCACTTATATATTATTAGTCTATCATCATTCTAGCAACTTCCTAGCATTAGTCTGTACTGACTTTATCCACTCGCATAGGATAATTCTTTTTTTACTTTAATCACTTTTATAGGACAGAAGTTAATGATATGCTAACGATTCTTCGGCGGTAAGTGTCTAGCTCCAACCTGATCCAGATGAAATTGGCCAGACTTGTGTCACATATCGTTGAACTTGTCTTTGTATTAGGTTTACAAAAATATATACATTCTTCCATTGGATCAGATGTGTTAACTCAAAAAATAGGTTCAAAAATTGAGTTTTGCCACTTTGCACCCGCAAAAAACCTCCTTCTACTTGGCACTATCAGCTATAATGATTATCTTGCTAATAAATAGCTTATGTTCTTCATTTCTAAACAAATAACCCGATGCTTTTGGTCCCGATTTGACTGAAGCTCATAGTAAATAAGGGAAGACAACAATTGATTGAACTCTATATTAGTTCACAATTGATATACGATTTGAAATACAATTTCATTAAAATATTTATCAATATTTTTGGTTTAATAAAACTTTTATTGGTTTTCTCAGAAATTAGTCAAAAACACATGAGAGGAGACAACACAAGGATTGGGTAAAAGTTTACAACCGATGAAAAACTGATTAATGAATTTGAAATAAGAGGCCATCGAATCAAACGACAGGAAAAATCCAGAAAAGGAATGAAATCTGAAAATAAGACTCGTTTTGAAAACTAATTGAATTTAAGTGTTGTGTCGTCTCGAAAGACATTAATATATTATTTTTTGTTGAAAATTTAAGTTTCGTTTTATTGTAATTAATGTATAAAACAATTGATAATTAGATTCAATTTATCGAACAATTGTTTTCTT
>JAQFXN010000246.1:0-25564 GCA_034693365.1 Liacarus xylariae | reverse complement strand
AGGCGCTACTTCTCAAAGTCGAGAGATCACAGTTGCGATGGGTCGGACATGTGTTAAGAATGGCTACAAATAGACTGCCGCGAAGAGTCTATTTGTCTCAGCCTGAAGGCCGTAGACCGAGAGGAAGACCCCGGAAGACGTGGCGATCGCACATAGAAGAGTTGTGTGATAGTATGGGTTTATCTCAGGCCGGAATCCAGAATTGGGGGGCGGATAGGAGTGAATGGAGGTTCATGATTGCCGACCTTCAACCCCGACCCGAAAAGATAAGGGGTCACGAAAATGAATGAATCAATGAATGAATGAAAATGTTTCTCCTATCTAAACTGTACTAGATAAACATAGTTGATAAATGAACACCAATTTGCATTCGGTTACTCAATGGGATCACTATGTAAATCATGTTTATATTTTTTAAATATCATTTTCCGTCACAAGAAAATTGTTTCTATAAATATTGATATCTTGTATAAATATTGCTTCTGCTTTAAGATATGTATTTGTTACTGAAAAATTAATAAAATATTTCATGTAGTTTTTGTTTTAATTATCTTTGAAATTTGAGAATAAAATGTAGCATATTGCATTGTTGTTCACAGTTAGAATGACAATTTTCATATAAACAGTTAATGTGTGAATGATGAATTTAATGAAGTTAATGATGTGTTTATCAATTTTATCCGACATACTCTTTGGGTACACTAAATCAATAGAATTAATTAATTTTGGGTTTTAATAGGTTAGTTTAGATTAGATCAAATCAGGGATGTCCAAGGGCGTATGGTGAAATCACCATTTTGAAGGTGAGATATTGTCAAAATAATCAATTAGGAGCACTTTCCATCTCAAATAATAGAGGTAAATTTTAAAAATATTTTAAAAATTTTTGCTAACCCTTTCCCCTCTAATTTTTCAAAAAAGCTGAAAATTTCATGTTAAATCCAAAAAGGTTTAGATGTCCCTTAAAATTTAAAAAAATTGCGAAATTTTTTTAATATTTGCTTCTCTTAAATAAGGTGGGAAGAATCCCTACTAGGACATCCCTGGGTAAAATACTACGCAAGCTGTAGCAAGTTAATATTTATTAAAATATTGCCGAATTTAATCGACGATGAATCGTCCCACGAATAATTTTTCTTAGATAAATTGTCTACGATGAATTATTCTGGATACTTTTATTGTAGATATTTTTATTAAAAATGACCTATTTTTATGATTAATATTTTTACCAAAATTCTACAGAATATTACCACATATACTCCAATTTTATTATTATTATAATTGAATATTAACAAGAAGTTCACAAAACACATAAAGCAATCGTAATTTTATGTATTAATTAGGAATGACAATAGGAGGGTATGGCCAAACAGTCTTAAAATACCATTACAATTCCGAAATAATATTACAATTCTTAGCAATGGTGGTGAAGTACCCAGTAGGAGTGTCTAGTTATTTAGACTTTTTTCAACTAATATCGTTCTTAGTTGTTCTGACTTGTTCTAGAAGGAGTGGGCGGAAGTGCTTCGAGCATTTGACGCATAGCATTCGGCCACTACGCCTGCACCGAAAGATACAAAAGGCGTTCATGAAAATGAATGAATGAAACAAGGGCCCCTTAGTAAGAGGAAAAACTTACACTATGTTTTTGAATATTCAAGAATTTCGTCTACAGTTTTTTAGTCTTGTATAACATTTTTATCACTTCGAGTAAAAATGAACAATTTTATTTATTTAAATTTTAGTTACAATAATTAATATTATAATTCGTTAATGTTTGTCTCATTAATCTCAAGCAAAAATATTTTCAATTTTGAAATTTAAATCTTTGCTATCATTAGAATGATATTCAAAATTACGAATAAATATTGATAACAAATCACAATTTATATTCTTTGATGTAAATGAATTCTATAGTACAGTATTATATATAGTATAATAATTATATTACTTTGAATAAAAAGTTTTTGAATAAGTAAATAATTCATTATATAAAATATACTAGTGTTCTGATAATTAATTTAAAATTTTGTAATAATTAATTAATTATATATATATTTATAACAATTTCTTTTAAGTTGTCTTTATTTTTGAAGAGATGGTAATTAATTTTGTAATTCTATTGACGATAGACTGTTTGTGCTATTTTTAGATATTTTACACAATCTTAACAAAACTGTCAAACTTTAGAGTTTTGTTTAGAATTTCGTTGAAATCCTCTCTCAATCAGCAAAGAAGTCAATTCAACTGAAGTTTTGTTGATTAGATTAATGGTTTCGATTTGCGATGAATTATATATTATAAGAAGTGGTATTGTTTGTTGCCTTTGCTTCCATTCAATATCGTTGCTATACATACAAATTCAACAATTAATTACAATTTATTTCAATTAATTTCGGTTCAATCAAACTCACAACGAAGGCATGACATGAGAGACAAATTCATTTATCTCTACCATTCTGTTAAGTCAAGTACCTGTGCATGTCTTCGGATATAAATGCCAGAAAATAAATTGTTCTGATTTTTCAGCAATTTAAAAATTTAAAAAAGCACACTTACTTCGATGCGAGCATAAGGATTAGTTGTATAAAGAATTAAAGACAACAAATGAATTAAAGGCAAAAACATATTTAAAAGTTTAAATTACAGCACAATTTTTCACTAACTCTTAAATAAACTCTAAACGAATAAATCACTAAACTTTTCAAACTGTTCTAAAGAGAATGAAAATCCTAATCATTTTATTTATTTGATTCAACAGTTATCGGCCCTTAACTGTTGATGTACTCCAACTAGAAGTGCGTCCGAGGGCTGAATCGGGAGTTGAGTAATAAACTTTTGTTCCGTCCAGTTTAAAATGATTCTCCACTGTAGGAATTTATATTGCAATTCACATTTGGCCCAACGAAAGAAATATATTCAGGTCTCAATCTCTTCCTTCATTCTTACTTTAAAATACTTAACTCGTAATGAAAGTCCATAAATATTTTAGGGGACATTCAAATAGTACTTAAGCAAAATAGCAAAAATTTTAGACCCCCCTCACCCCATAATACGCACACGTACGCATTCTATAAGTACTCCAATTCTATTATATATTGAGAATATGTTTGAATGCTGTCAATTCTGTCCAGATTTTTTTTTATTTGGTCTAAAAACTTTAATCATAGACAGTAGTTGTTATACAAATAAAAAATCAATTTTTAATCCTTCTTCCATTTATGTTAATAGGAGAAGTTCTCACTTTGAATTCATGATATTAACTAGTTGTCATTGTCAAATAGAAACTATTCAAAACTTAGTGATACTCAATATTAAACTCTGTATTATTAAAAATTATGACATTTATAAAATTGTATATTTTGAGAATATGTAAGCATAGTTTCGATTAGTATCATAAATTCAAGTAAGAACTTCTTCTATTAACATAAATTAATATAAGAAGAATTATAAACTTGATATATTTTAATCGTATAAAAACTAATGTCTAATATTGAAGTTTTTAGCCCAAATAAAAAAATTTGGACAGAATTGAAAGCATGCAAACATAGTTTCAATATATAAGAGAATCGGAGTACATACACTCAGGCTCGACTCCCCACCCCTCAAATGAATAGATATTTTAATAAATTATTCTTTAATAAACCATTCATTTAAATCATAGATTATATACATGTTTTCGATCAAAATATTGCCAAAAGTGGTTACATTAGTAACAGAATCACTGCTGTCAACGATAGTAATGGCTGTGGTCGATAGCGTGGAAGTTAAATATTTTACTTTAGATATAAGATTAAAATACTTAAGTTTATCAAAGTTCCAAACTAAAATCCTTTTATCAGTTTATTTTGCATATTCAATCAGAATACGTACAGTTGCATTGACCCCCCCCCCCTTAAAATGGTAAGCTTTCTCACTTATTGCACGAATGGCACTTATTCATACGCTTTCTCTTGACTCCCCTCCCCTACCTTCTGCGTACGTACTATTTGAATGTCCCCTTATGATAATATTCATTCATGAAGTTTGTGATATAAATGTTTGACAAGTCTTTGCTAAGACTTTGAACATTGGCTCATTTATTGGAACTTTACTGTTACAGTAATTATTAAATAGTTAAGTCTTTAATCTTCAAATCATTTTATCATGTTTATAAAATCATTTGTTTTATCCGATGAAGCTATATTTGTAAAAGTTTCAAGCTAATATAAAATGTAATAATTCTTGTAAAAATTACCCTTTCATTTTAATGTCTTATTTTTGGAAAATGACAACTTTTGCATCTCTGGAAATAAAATAAATAAATGATAGTTTCAAATAGATAAATCTTGTTAATTTTTAGATTGAGTCTGTTTTTTGTTTATTTTAAAAATCACTCAATCTTTAGTCAACACCTATTTCTATTCATTCACTTACAGTAAATTACATCCCCGGCATAATGGCCATACCCTTTCTAAGATACTCTTTCCTATTTTTGTAATGAGAATGGCGAACACCCATTGGAATTTCAGGATAATATTTTCCAAACCTTTGACTTTGACATAACTACAATGGTTTATTTCAATATAACGCTTTCAGTACAGTCTATAAAAAATCGATCCTCATCTTTAATATAAAGATTTTATTAATTCTTTTATCAGTTTTATATGCTTCACATTTTATAATCTAGTAATCTGTTGAGCACTTTTTGAATAAAAAAAACTTTTAAACTTTAAAATAAACTTTAGACTAAAGTTTAGACTAAAATTATTAATATTTAAAACAAAGAAAGATAAATAGATTTTACCTTGAAATGTAATTATGAATTGAATATTCATTGTTCAATTTGCAATTAATAATTGCCAATTAATTGATATAATTTAGTAAATTGTAGAAATTATATCAAATGGTTGGCAATTAAACATTAATTATTTTAAATCATAGCTGAATTTCAAAATAAATTATAATTTAATAAAATGTATTTATTTTGCTTTGTTTTAGATATTAGTAAGTTTAATCAAAAGTTAATTTTTAAGTTTAAAAGCAATAATAAATGAAAAATATAAAACTGATAAAAAGATTAGTAAAATCTTTACATTAAAGTTGAGGAACGGTTTTCTTTTATAGACTGTACATCTTATACATTTCGTTTTTTATGAAAGGAGGTTTAGGTTAAGGAGTTGGGGTGTTTTAGCTATCTTATTTTAAAGAGGTCATAAAATGACACAATAATCCACTAGGAACCATATTCTTATCTCTTAAAGTTTTCGAGTTATTAAGTATTGAAATTTCCAGTCAAGCCAAAATATTGTCAAAAGTCTAATTTTACCCCTGCCCTTTCCTACTTTAAAAATCTGAAAATTATTTAGTAGTCTACATATACAGTTAAGACAATTGTAAACTGGACACCATCTAACTCCTGTTGTCAATTGTCCATATATTGTTAATAAATAATGTTTTATTTCTCAATAATCTTTAAATATAGTATTGAGTATTAGATTATTTAGATTCTAGTCATCTTAATTAGTTTCTTTCAAACTGTTTGCGAAATAAAACCACAGAAGAGAAAAACCGAAAAATTGTAATTGTAAACTGTAAGATAAAGTTATTTTTGAGTTGGAGAAAGTGATGGTTTCACCAGATTTTCTGGTTATTTTATGAATTGTTATACCCTAACCTCTCTATATATGCACCCTCTTCTACTCTCTTATATGCTCTCATATAAATTTATATGATTTTTCGACATAAAACAATTAACCAATTTAAGCAAATAAGACATTTATCCTGAATAATTAGCACATTCTGAAGCTAATGATAATATTTTCAATCTCGAATATTGAATGGATATTCTGATTTTCATCTTATATTGAAAACCATTCAATATTCGAGTATTCAAAATTGTTTAATTTGTTTTTTATCAAACTTTTGCAAACTTCACAAGATTATCTTAATTTTTAAATAACTTATAATTAGCGATTTGTTAATTGACACCCGTTAAAGGCGCTGTGAGCGCACCAGTACTGTGTTGTATGAACGCCGACTATAAATTAATCATTGCAGTTGAATTGAAATAAAATATGTAATAGTTGCAGCAAAAAGGGTTACAAGATCAAATTTCGAGTGTATTTGTTTATGTAATTTTAAATAATAAAGAAAGTTGTTTGTGAGAAGTCTATTAATATAATACAAAATGTGAATTTCTTTGATATTGTAAGCAGTATTACAGTGCTGTCAATTTTTTTCAATTTAAAACTTATTCTTTAACACTAATTGTAACACATGTTTGAATCTATATTCGTGATTTAGTATTTTATGTTAAGGTTTGACTAATAGCTATTACTCTAAGTCTTGTAATAGCTATAAATTATAAAAGAGAACTGTATAATTATCGTTTTAATGAGACATTCAAAGTTAGAAACTTCTAGAAATTATTGCATCAGACAAAGAAGTCTAATAATTAGAGCACACCTGCAGTGGGAGTCGAATGTATTCCAGCACAGATTTAACCCATTCGCAGATTTATTTTACTAATAGGATGGCTCTCAAGAATGATTCGATGGCAAGTTTTGACTATCAGAACGCCTTCGAGGTTTATAAGGGCTGGTCGGGAAGAAATCACTGCTCTCGACACATCAAAATTGGGTCACAAACTGACTTTATGTGAGTGTTTTTCAAAAAAGACTTCTACTATTGACGCGAAATTGTGCCAACAAATGAACAAAACTTAACTCCAGGCCAAGCGGTAACTACCTTTTCGGCGACTCATCCATCGCCCAAAGAATGCCGGCGACTGACTCTTTGAAATGTCTATTACAAAATGCGAGTCCACCGCATTAAAAACCTCACTATTTGTAATCAGCTAAAAGTCAAACTGTGAAATTGTCGAAACTCATCATTGATTGTAAAGCATTTGTTTGTTTGTGTTTTGTTAAAATAAAATTAAAAGTTATTCTGAAACTCGTTTACAACTTCATTATTGTTCAATTGACTGAAATCGAGATACGACAGACATTTATAATATAGGAAACTGAGAGAGAGAAGTCGAGATGTACTACCGCTAACTCGATCAGACTTCAATTGAAGGCTAGGCGAGATTGGCCCGCAATATAAACGAAAAATAACCACTACTCGAATTAAGATTCTTTATAGTCATGACTTGAACAGTGTATTCGGTGCCACACTAATAGTTATGGGATAAACGTATGATTAAATATATACATGTCAAGAAGCCTATGCAGATAGATCGAGGAAGTCATTCTGAGTAAAGTATTCTTTTGTAAAATGTTCTCAACCTTGGCATTTAGGCGCTGAGGACGTTGAAGTTAATAAGTTAATCCAATGAAGTTTAACACTTGAGACATAGATTCTGACTAATTCTACCATTAATTGTCCCAAATATAAATCAAAAAATTTAAATTTAAATTTTTTAAAAAATCTATTTATTCAAATCCAATGAAACTTAATCGAGAAAGAGTACATTATATAATATTCTAATAATTGTCCTTATTTTGATCCAAGTAGTCATGATCCTTAATTTGACAACAGTGATCTTCTTATATTCTTCATAATATAAGATCACTTTGCATTGTATTTCGTGACATTTCTGCTTATGAAGAACACATTTTATTTGAACAATTGATAGTTTTAAGTATTTAATGTTATTTTCTGTAATTAATTAATCAGTTGACCAGTTCACCCTGATCTTTTGTGGCTAGCGCGTGTTCACCATTTACAGATTAGTTAAGTTAAATATAAAAACTCAGTATTTTCTTATTTGAGCTATTTTTCTGTTTGTGATATAAAATCATGACTTAAAATAATGAAAATTATTAATTATGAAAATATACATATAATAAAGATAGAATGGTCATTTCACAAAGGTTTAATTACAAATTTTTCCTTTAGAAATCTCATAATTTATTGATATTTTACATAAAATGACAATTGAATGCTCTGTTTTGATATAGGTGAACTTGCTGGAAAATATTTTTAAATCTTAATTAAGTTCTTTGATTGTGTAGATTAAGTTAAAAAACTTAAGACTCAAAAGGACTTCAAATAAGAAAAATTTCACCAGTGAAATAAAATCAATGTAAGGAATTATTTTATAAAATGCAAATAATTTTTTGGAATACACACATCCATTGAGACAGGGCCAATTTGATTAAAACAATGAAATGAAATTTAACCACTGAATTACTGATATATAAGTGTTTATTCTTTGAATTGGATCCATATTCAATGGTTTGAGTCAAAAATCTAGCTCGCGCTGCATTGGTAAAAATATTTGATTTGTATATGGGACAGTTAATATGTAACTTAACAGGTTTTATAGTCTTCAAGAATCAATTAACTCCACAATATATATATCGCTGGAAAGCTTATGGCGTATCAAATCCAACGGTAAATGACACAGGTCTGACCATTACCGTCGGTATCACCGTGTCGCTGGTCATTTACTGGAGGAATAATTTTATCCCTATCGAATAAGCTTTCCAACGATATATATATTGTGAGGTTAATTGGTTCTTGGAGACTATAAATTCTGTTAAGTTACATAATAGTTAACCTTCAAAACTGTCATTTAGGTTTTCGCGCACCCTATGGTTTTGTCGGATTACATATGATAGAAGTTATGCAAAAAGCGGCTCCGGCAATACACAAGCGCTTACATATAAAGGGTAAGCATTGCATCTAATCTCATGCTTTCAATATATTGATAACGTAAAACGCAAGCTCCTCTGTGTGGCCCAACACATATGTTTCCACAACACATTACGTAATAATGTTGATGTGAAACGAAACGAAACGAAACAAAAATGCAGTCGTCTTTCTAGGGGAACCATAATGTTTGTGTTGTCAAAGCGAAGTTTTAGTCCTTTTTATATTCTACTACAGGTCAATGCTGAGCCGCTTTTTGCATAATTTCTCTCATATTTTGGTCCTATTTATAGATTAAAATTGATAAATCAGCAAATTTTCATCCTCACTTAGGGACCCTCAATAGTTAGTGTTTATTTTAATGTTTAACCCAGATTACCTTTTATTTAAAATCTTATTAAAGTATTATATAATAATTAATGATTTTAACAAAATTGTTTTTGACTTTCAAATAAGATTAAAAATTTTGCTAAATTATCATTTATTTTGAATATGTTTTCGCAAATGTATTAAGATTTGAACTATTTATACGTCCATTAGAAACAATTCATAGCCTAATGATAGGAAACTAAATATTTAGATAAATTGTGAGAAAGTGTATAAACTTTTGCCATTGTTTTTCATTTGGTCTTTGAAAACAAATGCTAACCAATAAATGCCAGTTTGTTGTAGTCATAAATCACTATAAATTGCCATTACGTCCGAAATTTAGAGATATATTTAAGTGAAGTTTAAGTCAAATAAATTGACACTTTTTAATGACATATTTCCCAATGTCTGACATTCCCAATACAATAAGTGGAGGCGGAGGTTCCCCAAATGTGGGGGTTCACCAAAAGTGATTTTCTTTTAAGTCAGAATCTCTATTAAATTCTTGTATTCATATCCTGTTCTTACCATAAAAAATCTCGTGTTATTTAAAATTATAAAATTCTGCTAAATTTCTTGAAAATTAGAAATTTTGCAATATTCCCCTAAATTAACAAAATAGTGACGTCACCCTCATTTAAACTTCCTAGGTTCTTACATAAAAAAAATCCTCTGACCTTAGAAATAAAAACTCCCTTGTTCAGAATGTCTTTTATTTGACTAATTGAGTTGAATTCTACTGTATATTATAAGCACAAGACGTGTTCTGGTCTCAGGTGGTGGTAAAGATCATCATATATAATGTCATTGACTGAAACATTTAATTTCTAATCTTACGGTTAATTTCGAATATTTGTTTACACTTCAAACGTCACAAAAACCAATCAAAACTCATTGTTGACTTTCCATAATGGACTGGAAAGGGCAAAATATTGCGATAAGCTTTTAGTTAATAATTGAAATATAGGAAGTTTCGGAAAGCAATTCAATAAAATATTTGTTGCGATCATTTCCAATGGATGCGGCAGTGGGTGACTAAAATCACATTGCTCCTTTTCATAACGAGCACTGCGAACAATATTTTAATATCAAGATATCCCGTCATATTTCACAGCTTTATAGCTCAAGTCTGCGGAGATGTCAAACAGTCGATACTAGTGTTGACAAATATCGCCTGTGTTTCAATTTTTTGGTAAAAATTCATGTGTTTTACTAAACCATTCAATAGTAATAATTTGTATTTCCATTCCAAAGCGTTTTCAAATGCTTTGAATGAATGACTATTCAAATGCATTGACAGTATGACTATCGCAATGAACGAGTAGTTTTTATTTCAACTAAAATTGAACCTCAAACATACAGCTTTAATTATTTAAAAAGAGCCATGTTGTGCTACCTTTATATTAAGTCCACATAATTGCCACAAATAGTTTCATTGAAAACTTTACAGTAATTGTCATATATTTTCCTATAGTAATGATCAATATCTTTAACATTGAATATAAGTAAGAATATTGAACTGGTATTGAATGCTAATTAAAGTATGGAATTTTAGGCAAATATTTCTATTACAATTATATGGACTAAATATAAAGGTAGCACAACGTGGCTCTTTTTAAATGATTAAGGCTGTATTTTACTTTAATAATTAGCTAAAATGATTACATCAGTTACCTAAGTACCCACTATCGCAACCGATGATGGGTATCATTTCATTAACTATTAAATTTTATTTTTATTATATTAAAAATAGGTTAAATTTAAATAAAATATAAAATAATTATAACTAGTGTTTTATTGCACTACTGTAACAGTAGTACTACTACTCCGTTCAATCCAATGTCCATAGGGGTAAGTGGGCTTTTCCTAATAAATAGTTCTTTAGAAAATATCACTGTATTATTAATAGTAATAAAAATAAGTCAAAACTAAATATTAAAATTAAGTGCTAAATAGGACTCAATCAGTATATTCTAATGGGTTAAAATAGATTAAGTATTGACTGTAAATAACAGAGATACGCAAAGAGGGTCCAGCCCAGATTACTCCCCCTGTGATTTTGGCTGGTACCCCTTAGTTACCCCCTTCCATATAAATTTTGAAAAAGGCGACGAAGGCGCCTTTTTCAGAATATTCTGTGAAATTCTTAGAATACTGCTCTACCCCATAAATCTTAATTGTTTCATCTATAGCTATGGCTTACTAATGATATCGATTCTGATTTGATGGAAGACAGATACATATTATATTGTTTAATTATATTCAACTTATATACTGTACTCATGTATGGACTTTTAAAACCTATTGACAATAGGCTATTATTATATTATAAAAAATAGCATTTTATAAGTTGTACAAACCAGATTTGTTTTGAACCCCCTAAGTTTTTCGCCTATAAACATCATGTGACACAACTGCAACACAAATTCATAAACAAATTTTGTTTGTTTATTACATATTTTTTCAGTGCATTTATTTTATAATTGAAACTTAATTTGTGTTCAATCGAGTTGAGGCCAATTATAAATCCATTTAAAATTAGAAATATTTGGCTATTTATTCAGCTTTAATATTGATATAAACTCGGTGACATTCATGAAAACTGATAGATTCAGGGAATTTTCTACTTTATTCTATTAAAAAATTGCGAATAATCTATATTGTAATCGCGAAAACCAAACAAATAAAGCGGTTTCGAAGATTACATAAATATTAGAGAAAGTACTGTATATACAGTATTGTATAGTATGTGATGACAACAGCTATCATGAAATCAGTGCTCAATCTCAGCATATTTTCCATGAGTTGTTCGACACTAACAAAACACAAAACTTGATTAGATTTTATGGGTTTGAATGCGAAACATTATAATGTAATACATATACCATTGTATAAACCTTTATTCTATTCCTCTTTTATGATATTTCTCTGTCCATTGTTTGTTTTTATAATACATATAATAGTACAATAAGAAACATAAAGCTCTTACAGACAGATCATTCAAATTATTTAATACAACTCATATTAATAATGAGAGCTCTGCACTAAAATAAATACTAAATATTTATATCTGTTTTGTTCAAAATTGTTATTCATTCAATTAATCTTTCTAAACCTCTCCTTTACTTATAAACTGTACAATAATATATGAATCACTGCACGTTCTACTTATCTTTTTTTAAAGCTTATAAATTATTACTCTATTTATATATTTTGGTGGTTCGCGAACCACCATTATAGCATCGCTGCTCTATATTAAAAGTTATCCCAACCAAATTGACAGATTTTAATAGTTTTTTTATTGATTCAATATATGGTTCAAAATATTGATGCAAACAAAATGAGATAAATAAAGTCACTATTAGTTTAATTTAGTTATTAATATTATATTATCATTGAATGTTAGCATATATTTGTAGGGGAAAATTTGGGGGCTCTGGACTATTAAACATGGAATGAATACAAATTATTTCTATGAATAACTAATACTTGTGTTTAGATTGAAAAGCTGTTCGGCTAAATAATAATTAATCAAAGAGTTAATAACTATAAATTATGTGTATATCTATAATTTTCCAGTTTTCATGGTTATGGAAAAAGAAAAATTTTAATTAAAAACAAAATATTCTATATATTTTAGGAATTTTTTGTTTATTATAAAATATTTTCTAACACTTTCATGCAGTTTCATTATAAAACTGGCTGCAATTTTTCACCTAAATAGTAATAATTTACTACAAGTTCCAATCAAGATTAACAGAAATATGCTCATTTGAAATTTTGAGTCATTTCATAAATTTTTTTATAAACTCTTAGAATTATTAATATTTGATTTTGTATTACTCATGTAAGCGTCAGTATTTTAAAACGAAAATTTCGATGCAGTATTTATCTGCTAAGAAGTCCAAAACCCCCTAAATTTATCCCCTAAAACATCATTTGACACAACTGCAACACAAATTCATAAACAAATTTTGTTGTTTATTAACTATTTTTTCTGCACATTTATTTTATAATTGAAACTTAATTTGTGTTCAATCGAGTTGAGGCCAATTATCAATAAACAAATTAAGTCTCAATTATAAAATAAATGCACAGAAAAAATAGTTAATAAACAACTAAATTTGTTTATGAATTTGTGTTGCAGTTGTGTCACATGATGTTTATAGGGGAAAAACTTAAGGGGTTTTGGACTTTTTAGCAGATAAATGCTATAGATTTTGTCAATTTTTAAAGTGGGCCCTCAAAAAACTCATCTGATTTGATCGGCATTTTTTCTGAATATAAATAAGGAAAAATTGAACTATTATTATGATAGTACTATAATAGTAAAAACTTAACTCTATTCTTTCATCATTGACAAAATCAAATTTTCTGAATAAAAGTTTTTCATTTTAATTTAGTAAATGCTTGTCAAATATTTTACAATTCCTAAATTTTTTCATCAGAAACAATGATTTTTATTAATTTTTACCACAAAATTCTTCAAATTCAAGTTTTGCCAATTATAAATACAAATAACCAGTGGAGTTCGCCTTAGTTGTGTATAACAGGTGATGAAATATTTGTATACACAGGGTGCAAAATTTTGTATTATAATCGTACGAATGTTGTTCAGCTCATTTTAGTGCCGGATTTTAGTTTTGAAAATATCGTCTGTTTTGGAAAATAATTGCTTTCAATCATATATTAAAAGCAAGTTTCTTTCAATGGTTTTAATTAAATAATATGTCTTTAATTAATTATATTAACTAATTAAATCATGAGAAAACAATATTTCATTTCTTATAATAAAAAACGAAAATTTTCTGTTAATAGAAATTATTTTTCAGATTCTTTCATTTTCTCAATCTATAGATTTGATATTTTATATCACTATTGCTTTAGACATTAGAATTTTAACATCCACACAAACGTGCGCACATGTGCAGAGATACTATTGCATTTTCAATAAACACAACTTAGGCGGACTCCACTGCAAATAACCCTACGATACTTTGGTCCGCATTACTAAACCTTATCTTTCTTTTTGTTTACATTAGTTTCTATGGCATAACAATATAGCGATATTCTTAATGGTCTTACTAGTGATTCATATAATCAAAGAACTTTAATTGAATCTAAAGTTTGAAAATCTATTTGATTTAAATGAAATTCAATTTAATTTGCTTCTTAGTTTCCAAATTATTATTTTTAATCATCAGAATAATCATCAAATTAGTCATTTTTGAATTGTAAAATTACTTATTGCACTTTATTAATCTTATATTCTTGTACATATTATATATAAGATTTATTTTATTTATGATTTGTTTTGTAAAACAAATAGATCCTATCATAGGATTCCTATGTTTAGCTTAGGATATAACATAAGATCAAATTTTTACCTAAGATTTATTTTTAATTGCGAATCCTATTTTAGGACTAAAAACTTTTGAGAAACTGAAAAATCTTAAATTTAACAATTTAAGAGAAATCGTATCCTAAAATAGAAACATATCAAATTTGCAGGGGTTAACTTATTGAAGGGGTTTTTATTTTACAGAATTACTGTAGTATAAAGTTATAAATTGTAGATCAATATAAACCAGACATGTGCTGCACGTTAGCATTAAGCGAATGTAAAATGCAAACAAAACACGTCATCATGTAGAATTATATAGCAGCACATTAGCATGGAGTCTATGGCTATATAACAGCTATGCTAAGCTGCTGCCCATGTATGATATAAATTAATAACTATTGTATTTGGAATATTGTACTCATTATTAAATACCTGTATAATTTATTATTACGTTATACAGTACTACAATAATTCTGTAAAATAAAAAGAAAAAGAAATCATCGATAAGTGTCAACTAAATGAGGGGATATTGAACAGTGAAACGGAACTAATTATTACATAAAATTAAATGATCTTTATAACGAAATTTACACTGAATATGATATTTGTTAATACAATTATTTTAAAGCAAGACATAGAGGAATGAGTAGAATATGACTTGAAATGTTAGGTTTTTGGTCGTTCGCTATTACTTCATAGTCTGTTCCAATAAATTTATAAAAATATCAGGGTTAGTTATATGCATCAACTGTGATGTGCTTTTATATTTGAACACTACCCTCGCCAGTGCCTAATAGACTGGTTTCTCTTAGACTTACTTGGTTATATTCTTTGAAGAATTTTAAAAATTGATTTTTCAATTTTCATGATTTTATGCCTAAGTGTTGACCTCTTTTGACTGCATTTTCAACAAAACATTAAACAAATTGATTATTGATTTAACTGTAAAATAGAGTTAATTTCAAATAAACATTTGAATTATTTTTTTTAAATAATATAATTTTATATTTGTTTATAAAATAATAGTTTTAAACATGTTTTGCATTTAGAGTTAAATATAATGGTATTTATAAAGTAATGTATGGTTTGGGCCAAACATATGTATAAATAAATGTTAAATAATATAAACATTTGAAGCGCTTTCTTATGTAATGTTTTGAAAACAAAATCCAATAAAACATTGAATGAAAACAATTTGTCAAAAGTGTTGACTAAAGAAGTATTGAATGCTTTTTAATGGTTCGGAGATTTGAGTGATTTGTGAGACAACAGAACATTAGGGGAAGGGATGGCCGAACAGGAGAATGAGGTCAAAGGTCAGGACACGTCCGGATTCAATGAGTCGAGTGATTCAGTGGTGAATTCGGATAAATTGGAATTATTTGAACTACAATTGAGTCGTTTGTCATTCGCTAAACAGGAATTGGTCTCACATTTGAGATCAGAAAAGGAGTTAATTATTAAAAAATATGAAAACATTTGCCAAACTATGAGACAAGAGTTCAAAACAATTGAAACCGATTTGAGAGAAACCATCGATGGATTGACTGCAGAGAAGATTATATCCGAACAGAAGTGTAGACAAGAATTGAATGATTTAACGATTCAGTTGAGACAATCGGCACAAGAGGTGACGGAATCTAAACAAACAATTATTGATTTGAAATCAATGGTCAAACAAAAGGACATTAATTTAAATAAATTGCAAAACGAGTTCAACAAATGTGAAAACGATTTGAAACTAAAGACAAATGAATTCGAGAAACAATTGAATGAATTGAATAATAAATTATTAGATCTGAAAACGAGTCGAGATTTGACCCAAAATGAGAACAATTCAGTCAAAACTAGACTCAATTCCTCCGAATTGGAGAACCAGTCGATTAAGTCATCGCTTTTGATAACTAATGAGAAAAATCAAAGTTTGGAAATCAAATGCGAAAAACTTTGGAATGAAAACCAAAGACTTAAGCAATCGTTAGATTTTGAACTAAAGGCCAAACATGAGAGTATGGAAACCATTAACTCTTTGACCAACTCTTTGAATGACAATCAAAAAGAGATCGAAAGACTGCAAAAGAATTGGTCCGAATTGGAAAAGACGAGAATCAATGAAATAAATGGTTTGAAACGCGAAATGAATCTCAAAGAACAACAATTTAAGGAACAAATCAATCAATTGTCAAACGAGAGGACCATTTCGGACAAAAAAGCTGTGAATGACATAAATTCGTTGATTAAGAAAATACAGGAAACGGACGAAGAATTGCATCGAATCAGAAGTGATGCCCAAAAAGATAAACAAGAATTGAATTCAATTCTGAAAGAGAGAGAACAAACACTAAAGAGCATAGAGTCGGATAAGACTCGAGTGGAAACAGAATTGAATAACAAAATAACAAAACTTTTAAAACAATTGGAAGAATATAAGAGTAATTTGTCTGAAATGAGTGCAAAACTAGAAAAAGCTTTGAGTCAATTGACACAAACGAAGAATCAATTGATTGCAGTCGACAATGAAAAAGAAGTCCTCAAAACATCTTTAGTCAACGCAAATGAAAAATGTTATTCACTTGAGTTCCAAATCGATTCACTCAATAGTGAAATCGAAAAATACAAACAATTATTAGAAAACTATTCGAAAGAAAAGATAGAAAAGAGTGAAAGAATTGATTCAATAAACCAATTGATCCGAGAAAAGGACACAGAAATTGAAAGAATGAATAAATATATTAAGGATATGGAAAAGAATTTGAAAGAGTGTGAGGACTCCCGGAGCTCTATAATGGATGACTGCAACGAATTGAGGACTACTTTAATGGAAGTGGAAAAGTCTCGGCTCGACGTCAGGCGAGAACTCAATAATTATAAAATCAGTAGTTCTTCGCTCGAAAACAAACTAAAGGCCAGAGAAGAGGAATTCCAGGACTTGAAGAGAAGACTTGAGTCGATTAAAGAGGAACGCAATATATTGAAAGACTCGCTCGAGTCGTCCAGGTATGAGGTCGAGAGAGTGCATTGGGGGTGGGGGGTGAGGTGTTATAGCTGTGACCTGTAGTATATGTGTTGTGAGTCCCGAATCTATACCCTGTATCTCACTCATAGTTATGACAGGAGGGGGTGTATCCGTTCACGTAGTATGACTACACCTATTATTTAGTCACTGAACTACAACTTTAATCATTTCTAGTATTTTTTTGGAAGTCTCTGTTCTCAAAGGCTTGAGCACAGGCACAGACATAAGAATTGTGTTAGTGTTTGTCATTAATATTTTGTTTTGATGATTAATTAGCAAATCGTTGGCACAAATGAAAGCCATTAATTCAAATCTTTCGCAACACAACAAACAACTGACAGCACAGATGTCTTTCAATGAGAGTGAGCGCCGGGAATTTGAAAGACAACTAAATTCTTCGTCGTTTACTATAACAGAGAGAGAAAACAACGTTTCGTTACTTAAAAGAGATAACGAATCGCTTAAAGAGAGAATCAATAAATTGGAAAACGAAAAGAAGAGATTAGAGAGAAGTTATTCTCTGATTGAAAAAGAAAAGTCTGTTTTGAAATCAACTTTAGATGACATCCAAAGAAAAACCTCCAAAACGTTCGACAATTCAAAGCGAAATGACGTCATCTTAGATGAGGCAAAGATCATAACACAAGGATTGGCGGCACTGGAACTCAAAAATATAGAATTACAGCGAAAAGTACAGGGATTGCAGTCACTTATGAACGAAGCAGAAGGTCTTAATGGAACTGATTCTGTGTCACAACCGAACGGAGATATAACACATTTCAATGATTTGGAAAAACTACGTTTTGCTCAAAAACAGGCCGAAGACCTGATTGATAGGAAAGACTTTTCGAGTAAACATCTCTCGAATCTGGAAAAAGAGGTTTAAATTCGCTGTAAATTAAATTTCGTTATAAGACATTAATTTAAATTTGTTTTTAAAACAAAAGTTGACTCGACTTTCATTTAGTCCAAGTCTGACAACAACTCCTCAAAGATTCAAAGACCCGCCCATTCGTTCGCAATCGGTCTCAAGAGTTAATAATTCCAAACAACAAAACACCGATACCTCCACTCCACTGCCATTATATTCTTCGACATCTGGTTTACAACACGTAAAAAGAAAACTAAATTATAATAAGAATTGATTTAATCTTTTGTTTCACTCAACGCATCTCTTTTTTGATTCTAGTCTTTCATTTCATTGAATCATTTCATTCGCCATTAAATCTCATTTCACAAGTCATTAAATAATTTGTAATTAATTTCAAATTATTTAATATTATTCTTGAAATGAGATCTATTGAGAACAAAAAAAACAAATACTTTCTTGACTTTAACTTTACATTCCGTTAAAAATATTTCCCATAAATGATTCTACTTTAGTATTAATGACAATAACTGGCATTTATTGACACAAACTTCTACTGCCAGTATAATAAGTTTGACAATTCGAATAAGTATTATATTTTGAGTAAACATTTGATATAATTTTATTTTTTAAATAGTTTTATATTTAATTATTATTTTGTCGATTAATTGTAGAGATTTTTGTTTAATTTCTATGAAAAACTTAATTTAAAAATACTTGTTTTGTATTATTTAATATATGACTCATAATCTAAACGTTATTCTTTCCGAAAATTCATTCCGTCCTTCACCTCAAAGTGCCATTAAATTAACTTTCGATTATATCAAATAATTATAACTTTAATTCTAATTTAATTCCATTCATAAATTTTTTCGTCTTATTTTATCAAAAATGCAATAAAGATATTAATAGTGGTATAAAAAAGAGATATTAAGTTTTGACGCATTTTAAAAATAATCAATAAACTAGGACATGGACATGGGAAAATTGTGTTTATTTATCAAAAGCACAGATTTCAGAATAATTCAGCTTTTCATCCCATAAACCGTTAGTTCACACCCAAAGTAATCTTATGTCTAAATTTTTCTTTACTTTTATTTAGTTTTAAAAATCTCAAACCTATTCTCTATTCTTCACACAAAACATTCTGTGCATTAATGAAAAATTTTATATTAGAAATAGAAGTTGAGTTAAAAATTTGTTTGAAAGCATAAGATATTGGCGAATATGAGAATTAATTGTTGATAGAATACGTAATTTAATTAAAATTTTCCTTCAAATAGAAGATACAATTTATAGTTTAAACAGTTATGAATTAAATATTTATTTTGACAATTTTGATAAATTTCAATGCATTTATTTGTTCTAATATTGATATCATTTGAGTGAAGGTCATTTGTCGCCAGTTTGATTTATTTTTTAAATATGTCTTACTTTACACAAAATGAGATAGAATTCAATAACATTTTCTAAAATTTAATATAACTTTTTTATATTACAAAATCTAAAATCTATTAAACATTTAATAAAAGCATTCAATTGTTTAATATTTGAGCAGATCTTTGAAATTGATTTTATGGTTCTATAGTTTGTAAATTTATAAATCAGAGTATTTTCTAATAACTATTAGATTTATAATTAATTTTATGGGACTTTTAACAACAGATCTTTTTTTCTTATATTATACTCAAATAAAACTATTTCTCTTTAAATATTCAAAATATTATACATTATTTGGATTAGATTTGAATATTATTTGTATAAAGAGCTAAAACTAATAGAAAAGGATAGAAAAAGAGAAATAAAAAGTAAAAATTGATTGAAAGATAGCTGAGAACCTAAATTACAACCGTCTTCTTTGCACTCACAGACCCACGTCTTTACGGGAGGGTTTGCAGTGGAATAGCATTGTCTGCCACTGGTCTCGAAGCCACAGCCGCGTATCGTTCGCTTGTCGTCTGCAATTGTCTGCTCCTGTTTTCTGCAGAGGGAGTACTTTCCCGTAAACGAGTCGTTGAGACCATCGCAGTCCACATAAAAGTCGCGAATATCTTCTGCTAATTTACTTTTATCCTGTGCTCCATTTGGAAGTGTAGTGCACTTTGGTTCTCGATGTGAATTACATTGCCAACAATGGATGGCCAGTCCAGTCTCGGCCACAATCAACAATATTAATATGATTATCATATGTCTGAACATTTTCATTGAAATCATATTTTATAAAATAAAGTCAAATAAAATGGGGTTAAAGAGGTATAGAGAGGCGGAATATTTAAGACTTGGCTGGAAAGGGCACTACTATTTGTGCCAGAAATACAAACTATGCGATAGTATAGGAAAAAAAACTTGAAAAACAGTGAATAACAAGTCTGAAGTAAAGGCACCGTTCGTTTGCAGGAATGGCACAGAAGACTATTATATAAACGCTAAAAATAAAGTGATCTCTATTTTAGAGCTTAAATAGTAATGACATAATTCCAACTCTCATTCAATCTCTGTCTATATACTCGTACCCTCTCTTCTTTGGTGCTCTGGTGGGGAATACTTGTGCTATAAGTATATGCTTTTTGTTTTATATCTGCAACATTAAAGTGGCAAAATATCTGTTATATCTGTTCTGTTCCCTCATCTCTTCGATGAAGGCTTTAGTGTAAAACGCAGGGGAGAGGAGAGGGACGAGAGAGAGGGAGCTATAGCGGTAGTGAGAGTTTGAGATGAATAAGAAGAGAGAATAAGTGATTAGATATGAGGGGAAATTAACGACACAATAATGGACACAAAGATAGGGATAACACCGGAAAAGATAATAAGAAGATTGAATTTGAGTACAAATTGTGATACATTACTGAGGAGTTATTGCTATGAGCTATGAGTTTATGAATGCATTGCCAAACGGTTTTATAACAGAAAAACATATTTAATGCGAATACATATTTTGTAAACATTTGCTAAAACTTTCTCTTCAAAAATATAGAGATTTCAAAACTTGTTCTGAATAAGTTGTTCAACGATTGTCTGATCAAAACCTGTTTATATTCAACACAAATATCAAATATAATGAATATTTCCGACAATGAGTCTAATGAATAGATTCTGGACTAACAGTTGTGAAATAATATAGAATTCAAATATTAATGAAGTTTAGAGACAAACACTTTTACTTGAGTTGCAATCATTTGACGCTTTAATGATCAGCAGATAATTTGAATCCATTAACCAATTTCTAAATATTTGTTGAATATCTTTATTACAACAATGAATGAAAATCTTTAAAATGATTGGAATATTCTTTAGAAATTTTATCCGAATTATTCAGACTTTTTGCTTAAATATAATACTAATTTAGTTTTTGTAAAACATTTTTATGTCATAAATACGTTTTATTAAATTATTTCTATTTTTCATTATTTTAATTTATTCAGAAATGCATGAATTAAAGCAAAAATTGCAAATCGTTTTTATGTCTCATAAAATATAAGTGCCATAAAAGATATTATCTGTAGTTGAGTTGAATAATAGTGACTGATATGTTGGACATGTCATTCAATTAGTTGAGGTATTTTCGAGAATTGATTACATAAACCTATTTATCATAAACTGAATAATCATTAATTAGTTTTAATCAGAATAAATTATTTTATTTGAAGTAAAGGTTTTGCTGGTTTTGCGGAATTGGATGATCATATTTCTTCTTTGAATTTTGGAAAACTCTTAGTTGTCCATGCCCACTTTTCTTTAAAATCTTATTTATTACACCTTCTTATAAGTTTGACTTGAACTAGTACATTTATCTGAAAAATACTTCTAAATCCATTCCAAAACTGGCAAGCTTTTACATTCCTCAAATTATCTTATAATAGTTGTTTAATATTCATAGAATATAAAATATGTGTTTAATATTTAATATTTTATTTAATTATCAATACATTATAATTACAGAATAATAAAAAAAAATATTATGAATGACTACAAAAAGACAAAAGTATTTATTATTTTTATGAGTATTAATATATACAGAGATATAAATATATGATATAATATTTTAAATATTTGAAAATATCACTGAAATGTTTTACAAAATATGAGTTATTTTAGGTGTTTATATAAAAATTGATCGCTTAATACAATAAACATTTTTGACTTTAAAACATTTTATAGCAAAAAATTAATTAAAGGCCATTTTAACAATTTGGTCAACACTTTTCGTATGAAATATATCACAATTTTTTTGTTTGAAGTAGTTTTCAAACCTTTTTTCATTTCCTTTGGAATCTTTTTATTTTTTGCGAAATAATTAATCAATTCTTTGATTAACATTTTTAGAGTCAATATTACGGTTACTCTGAATAGTATTGCATTCAAAGTGTAAGCACTAAATGTGGTTTGGAATATCAAAATTATGAATTTAATTACTGATGTTTTGATGATTATCTTAATGAGCAGTAAAACAATTTTTTTTGTTAAATACTGAATAACTTTTATATTAATGATCGAGTCTTTGATTATTCTCAATAATGGATGGAATAATGGTTTTAAAACAGCTTTAATAGTGTATATCAAAAATGTTTTGACGGAAGTTCTTATAACGGGATATAAAGCTCTTCTTATAAAAGCCTTATATAAAGTAATTGTCAGCGTTTTTGTCATTATTGAAATCATTGAATATAAGGGTTTATTAAAAATTAACTTTAGTTCAGAAGTAATCGTATGCTTGACTAACATTTTTATTAATAGAAATACAATCACTTTTGATAAAACTTTCGATAAATCGGTTTCTTCTGCTTTAGAATCCGATTGATTGCATAGTTTGATATCGTCCTTATGGCACGTATTCGTAACATTCGTCTGAATCCCTCTTCTGCTCATAAATTTCAAACCTATTTGTGATGAATGTTCAAATCAAAAATTATAATTTGTATTTTCTTTATAATTTGAATTTAAAGTGTCTTTTTTCAGACACAATTCATATAAAAGCTTATCAGACAATACAAATATAGCGAAGCACAGGGTCGCCAATGCGCCAGAATAACAAAACTGAGGAAAATTAAGATATGCTCTCTTTTTGTATGGAAGTATTAAGTATTTTTAATAAAAGTGGACAAATTCCAGCAATTTTTTTGTCTACTTTTAATATCTTTGGTAATAATCTGACAAAAAGTTATACTCTATTATTAATTCTTACCTAAAATAACAATATTTATCTCAACAATATATAAATTATTAAAAACTTAGATAGCGAGAATGTCAATTATACCTGACTCAACAGAATTTGATAGACTTTTGAACCCCTACTTAGATCTTAGACTCCCCCTCCCCCTCAAATTCGTTCAAACCAGATATACACTCTTTTTCTTACAAGTTAGAAATTTGACCAGATCTGAATATACAGTATTTTAACTTTTCCCCTTTTTGATACGGATTGTAATATAATATTTAAACGTTTAAATTGGATTAAATTAAGAAACAAAATTTATTTATTATTTTATTCATTTGTATATATTTTCAAATGTCTTAATGAACTAAATTCTAACTATTGTCACGATTTGTTTAAATACGTAACACATTATAGTAAGAGAACAAGTGATAGTCTAAAACTAATTTTACCGAATATTAAACGCAATTTTCTTAAAAACACTATATTTCATACTGGAGTACAATATTATAATGAATTATCAGTTGATGTTAGAAATATTGATTATTTAAAGCGTTTTAAAAATGTATTGTTAAAAATTTTTATGTAATGACAAAATATTTTATTATTATTTTATTTAAATTTATGTATTTCTGGTCCTCATTGGAAAACAGTCTTTGACTGAATGAGTTAACCGAATAAAGGTTACGATTACAGTATACTCTATAATGTAATATATTAGGAGTGATATTAAATGCCAATAAAAATGTCATTCCCTAAACAAATAGGTTTTTGTTCGCCATCTTTTTAAATTCAATAAATTATATTCAATTATATCTTTTATACGACAATTACTTTCATTCACTTTTATATAATATATAGTCTATTGCTCTTAATATCTCACCAAATAATTTATCTTTGAAAGGATCTCGAGCTCCAGCCCCTCAATTATTTTAAAGATAAGCAATAAATTAAATAATAAATTGTACAATTTCTTATTTTTCACTGTCGATTGCTTTTATAATCATTTCCAAATTAACAAATCGTTTATTACTGACATTAGATTAATATCTATTAATTTTCATTTGACTTTAAATTCATATTTTTAATTTATTGGCTATCTAAAGTTTTGGATAGAATAAGAAGTCAACCATGTTAACCTACAATTCAATCATCTTTATTCCATATTGTAATAGAAATTAGCATACTTATAATTACGCCGATTGCAAGTATTGCATAAACTGTATAAACATTTCTAGTGTTACATTTGTAACAAATTATTTATCTGAAGCTTTCTTTACTCTTAATCACAAACTTTTAAAAATTTATTTAAATGCAATACGTATTTGTTATCTTCTGATTTAATAATATTTTTATTTTTGTTCATCCATTTGTTTCAAATAGTGTTCACTTAATAGTGATATTTGATTGACAATACTTTCTATTCTAATACTAAATACTTGTAAGTTATCAAACAATTTATTAGAAATAACTTTATATACATTACTCACACAATACTGTATTTTCTTCTAGTTCAATCTGATTTTTCAAATTCAATTGAATACTATTTTCAGGCGTTATTTCGAACAATTCATTGCTAATAAATTCAATATTCGTTGAAATATTTGCCGTAAAAACTAAAATCCAAAGTAAATTTCGCATTGTTTTATGAAATTAATGAGAAATTGAATTGCAATAAAAATAGCATAAATTGATTAAAACTGAAAGTCAATAAAACAAAAACTAATAGAAATGACATTCAATCCAATTATATTGAAGAATGGTATTCTAAGACTAAGGGATGTCTTCTCAAGAGCCCTGAAATTAGTTAATAAGTCGACCACTCTTAAGGACTGGTGTTTACTCTACTTTATTTGATAATCTAAAACTCATTGAGTTATTAATAAAAAGGATCGATAAAAAACTTATTCTAAGCATTGATTTCTATTAATTCTCAATTGTTTTCCATCCAATCTTTACTTCACTGAAACGAATTGTCATTAAATTCATCAAAACTCTCAATTCATTTCTCTTTTTTTTCTATTGACGTAAACAATGCTTAAATTCTATTCCAAGTATTTATCAGAAGAATAATAATCAATACTAATGTACTTAATACTATCTACAGTCGTCCAGAAATTAAATGGCACACCATATCCTGCCTTTTCTCAGTTGTCCATATATTGTTAATCAATA
>JAQFXN010000245.1:0-25568 GCA_034693365.1 Liacarus xylariae | reverse complement strand
TTCTAAACAGAATATTGTGCTGCATATTAATTATGAATTCTTCAAACAACTTACTCAAGCAAAACTCATTTAAATCATAAAATGTATTGTTTATCGGAATAACTTTGATGGGATGAATAGGAATGATGATAGGAATGAATAAACCTCTGTACAGTTAATTCTTCTCGCAAATAATAGAATAGATTTTGGAATAAGGATAGTTTATAGGTGTTGAGACGGGGACGTGACGACAGTGAAATTGCTTTTAATGGAAACGGGAAGGGGAGGGGGAAATTTTGAAGTCAATTTCGCACGCTAGTTTAAACTCAGTTTATTACACTAAAATAGATGAAATCTATCAAGTTTGTTCTAAAGATTTACAAGATATATTATAATCAGAAATGGGCGAAATATATACAGTGTCACATATCCAGCATATTTTCGAATTTAATAAATTCATTGGATTAAGACTTTTCTTTATCCAATAAGTTTGCAAATACGGAGCTCGTTTGTCACACTCAATATATTTTTCCAGGGGTAGCTAAGGGGGATGTATAGCCTAATAATTCAAACTTATTGTCAATTTTTATAATTCTTTGGTTTTCTATATTCTATATTCTTTATCATTATAAGATAATAACCATATGCCAGTTTATAAGTCGGTGAAAACTCTAAATGTGCGGTGGAGTGTCTAATTTAAGTGTTCCTGCTATAAGATAATAAAAAATTAAAAAATAGTTCCATTATATTTTCAGTAAAGGGAAGCATTTCGAATGAATATAATATTTTTGTTAACTATTTTGAGATAAAATTAAAATCAACTTTTACTTAATTTTCATTCTAGTTAGAAATAAATATCGAGCTAATTACTTCATGTTTGTTAGAAATAATGAAAGTTCATTTTTATATTAATTTTTTAATATTTCTTAATGAAACTTGAAAAAGATAACCTTGAAAAAACGATTAACTTAGATAATAAAAAAATAACAATGCCAAACTGATTTAGTAAAAATAGCTCTCATATTCTGTTTTTCTCATAAATTCAATTATTGTCCTCGGATTCTCTATGTGTGGCTACAAAGATAGCAAGCAATGCTTAGCATTTTTCAAATATGTCATAGGAATCTTAGTCTATATCTCCAGAATAGTATAAGAATAAAAATCTTTGTTCTATTTTGCTTTAAAAGTGGAGATGAAACTTTAAAGTATCTATTCTTCATCCTGGATTACTTTTAGAACTACATTTGCAATACTTAAAGAATTATTAGTTCAGTATTTAATGTTCCAATCATTCAAAGAATACATAATCGATATAATAATGCAAATATTGTGTTTAAAATTACATGCTAGTTTAAAATAAGGAAGATAATGTAGGGATTGTTCATTATATTAATTTAACATACTAAAATATATATTAGATATAACTTTATACTATCTCGAATAATATTTGGCAAACTATTATATTTTTTAGTTTTAAATGTTTTATTTATTATTATTATGTATAAAACAACTGACAAATAGTGGTTTAAAACCCTTTGAATAGTCACTAAAATAGTTACCAAAAACGGCAAAATAGTTAATGAAATAGTTATTTATTTTCGGTCAAAATCTTTATTAAAATCAGAAATTATGTAAAATAAAGTTAAAATAATTAATGAGTAACTAATATTTGGAGTCTTCTTCAAAATTCAAAAACTGGTACTCAATTTTGATATTATTTCAAGATAGTATGATTTATATTAGGGATGGGCAATGGGGGTATAGCTAAAATACTCCCCCTGTTTCCAAAAATGACCAAAATACCCCCTATACTCTCCTTTGAATTTGAGACTTATCAGTGCCCTATACCCTCCCTGACTTCGAGTTTACTGCCCATCCCTTATTTATGTAATATTTGACATCATATAAAGTTACCGGACATGACATGAAAACTGCTTCTTTCTTGGACATATTCTTTTTTTATCAGTCCAGTGATTTATACTATATATTTAGCCTTTGACCAGGTATTGTCAATCATTTTTGGCAATTATGTGTGAATTCTCTACTAATATTAGAAACTTCGTTCATATCTATTGTGTACTTAACTTTCCCATAGATGGCGTTGTAATAATACAATGTATGGCAAAAATTCATCACTGGTACAAGATGTATTATATAATGTCTGAGCATTGAGCATTAATTTTTTGTATCGCTGCCAACCCTAACGACAACTTCCTATTAAAGATTTTATTTCAGGATTTTTCTGTATTTTATTATAATTTAATGCTTTCAATGTTCGGCTTATACTGTATTATCAAAGGAATTAATACAATAAATCCATTCCAATAAAAGTCTAATCGTATTTATGAGAATCAATATCTTAAAACAGAATATTCTATTCTATAATAGAAGACAAAAGTCAGTTAATACAAGTATGAGAAATGACGAGAAAAAATAAAGGAAAAACTCTTATTATTATATAAGAGTCGCCTATAAGTCGTAAAAAGCATTCCTTTTATAACTCCAAACGTAAATGAAGTAAAAATGAGAAGAAATAACAAATAGAGTCAACAAAAATAGAGTTTTGAAAATCTACTTATGGTTAATAAATGCAACCAATAGCCCAATAGACTGGACGGTCCATACCATCCATATTACCAATAGATAACCTAATGCTGTTGTTCTGATTAAACTGTAATTGAGTAAACAAAAATAGATGACCATGGTTAAATTGCAACATGCTCGAAACGAGTGGGTGGTATTATTGCAATGCTGGTCAAATTTATTGATATGCTCATTTATCATTTTGTTTGAAATTATTATAGATGATCAAGCAGAAAAAAAGAAATAAAATAAATATGTTTGTTTTTGTGCACAGATATGGATGGCCTCTCTCTCTCTCTCTCTCTCTCTCTCATCTATTTATTCCGGATGACCATATGATTTACAGCAATATAAAAATTTTATTGCCAAATCGAATACTCCATTATTTTTAAAGGGCATTATTTCACAAAAATAGTTTTATTGCTAACCCTTAAACGAGTTTCTAAAAATATAACTCATATTTTCATGATATTAATTTTATTTTATTAGCCTATTGGGCATATTATAACAGTTCAGATTTATAAATTATAATATTAAAGGATTAGTTCAGCAGTGATCAATACTTTAATTTGAAAATTTTATAGGATAATTCTTGTTTTAATTAATAAGAATAAAAATAGATAACCTTTCTTAGAAAATGAGTCAGGTATCCATGATTGAATAACTGTAAATAAAAATAATAAATATAATTGTCAATTTCGCATCTATATTTCCAATAAACTTTTCCAAACTCTCTTTTCTTATACGGAAATTTAGACAGAATACAAAAAATTTACCAACTGCTAACTCCAGGAAATTTAACCCTTCCCTGTTTATAAAAGAAAGATTAATTTACAAAAATAGTTTTTTTATGTTTTTGTTGTTGATTGTGTCAAATGTGCCGTAAGTAAGGTCTAAAAAGAAGTCAACCTTATTGTCTGATTCTAATAGTAATCTTATTCTTTGAGTCCATTATCTATTTAGTAAAGTATATGATATTTATATATATAGACAAAACCAAATAATCTGATAGCAATAGAACTCATGGGAATATGAGTGCAAAAATTGGATGACATAAGCATATGAGACAGAGATCACAATTCACAATGCTATATAATAAATGCTAACCAAGCTCAACTCATGAATAAGAATCAAGTGATGAAATATTTAAACAATGCATAAGCAGATGTGAGCAAAACAAGCAAATGAAGCTATAATTTCTAGCAAATATTGTCTCAATAGAAAATATCTCTCTAAGCATTTAAAAAATAAATCTTCTACAACAATAATTTTATTATGTATCTGTTTTTAAAAATTAGAACTATTGCAGAATTGACGTTGCACTAGGTAGTTCTTTGTCTCAACTAGGTAGTACTTTGTCTTAATTGAAGTGCTTCAATTTGTTTTTCGCATTCTTAAAGCTCTCTTCAAAACAAAATAAAAATAATTAAATTTTAGGCCTAATTAGATGCTATTCAGAAAGAGATGACTTTACTGTAACATAGCTTACGGCAGTTTATAGTGTGTGCATATTTTATTCAATAATCTACCCTGAGCATCCTAAATTGATATATAGATTTAGTGAATTATATGTGGGCATCACTATTGGCCGTAACGTTTATAAAGCTTACTGACCAATGAATGCTAATGCAAAAGGGGATACAAATAAAGTGATATAAGAGGAGAGGGCAGAGAGAAACAGAGAGATAGGAGAGAGAGATATGGATCGAAAAGAAATTTAATTTCTTTCCTCTTCAGTTGCGTCCAAATTATCAGTGCTTTTATTTTTACGTCACAAAAGTTTTTCTGTTATTTTTATTCTCCTTTTCTTATTCCAAGAACACAGAGCAGGGAGTAGTATATCATAGGATAAGTGGAGACATCGGAGCAAAAAAATATAGTTTATATAAAGACAAAAACGAATTTCATTTAAACAGAAGATAGAGTGAACATTCACACAGAGAGGGCGAGGAATAATACAGTAGTTTATGATTTAGTAAACCTTAGAAAACTTAACAATAGTTTTGTCTCTTTTTTTCCAATATTCAAGAAAATAAATAAAAAGTTCGGTTAAATTGTGTTCCAATACTACAAATGTTGATCTAAATTATTAATTAATCCTTTTTTTGTTATATATTTTTTATATACAGTTTTATTTAATATAAAATATATATAAAATATAAAAAAACTTTTCACGTTATGATGAATTGCATTGCAATCAATTGCAATGTATTTATTGCTATCTGTTTCGCCACACAATTAGCTTATAGTTATCCGTCTATACAGAGGGATCAGAGAAGAATACCTGCGAATGTTCTACAGTTGAAGGAAAGCACGACTACTCCAATATCAAATAACGATAGATTTGATGACGTTTTTGCAATACCTCTTGATGATTTTAAAGGTTTGTTTGATAAATTTTGAAACTTATACTTTATTAAATACTATTCAATTTATAATTTAAAAACTATATATAAATTATCAATTGACAATTTTTACGTATACAGTAACTTTTGTGTTATGAAAGTTCATCAGGTAAAAGTAGCTTTGCAAATATAAAGAAAATTTATATTTAATGTTGAGATATTAACATTAATTAGACCAATTAGAGAATGGTTTATTACTGAAAAGCTTTCTAAAATGTTAAGCAAAATTAAGATTTCGGGATCCATTAATTTCGATTGACATTGTTAATTTATTTTATAAAATGAAAATAAAGCTTAAAAGCTTTAATTGCAGTTTATGTTGAACTTTACTAAAATAAATTTTAAAAAGTTAAAAATGTATACTTAAAATGTTAAAATACGCTTTTTAGAAATAATATTTCAATATGGTATTATTTTAAGTTATATCTTCTTGGAAATCTCTGATTATTAATCGTTTAATCCTAATAAACCAAAATATCTAACTTTTTGTTATATCAATTAATTATTTATTTTTATAAATATAATATTTTGACACTGATAATTGAACTAGACATGCTGCTTGTTTAATAATTAATTATTCAAATTATAAATGAAAATATTAAAAATATCTATTCAGATGAATCTCAATCCATAATTACCGTATTTTCTCGATTATAAGCCGCACCAGTGTATAAGCCGCATCTAATTATTTGCAATTTAAAAATTTATCTTCTTGTATAAGCCGCACCCCTGTATAAGCCGCGGCTTATACACAAGTATAAAATGGTAAAAATGTTTATAAAAGACATATTTTATGTATTGAACTGTTTATCATTTTAGTGATAAATTCAAATGATTGTTTAATCAAGGGATAGGCAATGACTAGAATATCACAGGGAGGGTATAGGAAGGGGTATTTATCATCAGTTAAATTCTTGCTAAATTGAATAAAAAATTATGTAATTTAACAGAATTTCGATCAATACTGCAAGAATTTGACAGAATTTTGATTAATTCTGCAAGAATTAAACAGAATTGAGGCAAATTCTGATGACTTCTGTAAGAATCTAACAGAATTTCATCAAATTTAGCAAGAATTTGATAAAATTCTGCTATTTTTCTAAGATTTATATTGATTTTCACAGAATATTCTTCAAAAATTGCGCCTTAGATTATTTCGGATTTTAAAAATTACTTCTTAGAAAAATTTTAATGTTTCGAAAATAAAATAAAGAAAATATTCTCTTGTATTAGCCGCACCCATGTATAAGCCGCAGCACTAATATTTCTGAAAAATCAACTTTTTTTCTTGTATAAGCCGCGGCTTATAATCGAGAAAATACGGTAATCTAATCTTATATATAAATTAGATTAATTAATAATTATAGTTCATAATTACTTTAGATGTAATATAGTATGAAATATTGGGTTATTTAAATTAGCCAAACACAACTACAGTTACTGTAGTTATAAAACAAGAGGTCAATAGTGTGTACTAATAAATAGTGAGACGAGTCAAAGAGGATTGTAATAAAAGTAAAAAATGTAATGTGAATGCACTGCAAACAGATTTAGTCGAATATAGTAATGTCCAACAGTTTCTTAGCAACACATCTAAAAAGATGTTTCGGCACTAACGAGAAATGGATAAACAGATATATAAATCTTGTATTCAAATGACCATAAAAATGATCAAATATTTTATTTCAGATTAACTTTTTGTTATTCTTTCAAATGATTTTTTGACAGATTTTTTCCATTATTTTTTGCTTATTTTTCAAACATATGTTGACTTTATTTTCCTTAGATTTAAATGATTTTTTCTTATTTGTGCTAACAGTCTGTGCAAATCATCAGAAGGACAATATTGTATAGACATTGGGTCAATGTCTTTAAACTTTAATACTTTGCACCCGTACCCCAACATTACACTCGCACTCTAACACACATAACAGTACTCTATATATTCGGTGTAAGCGTACAAATGTATTATCACTTTTGCGTTAATACTGTTCTCAACTGTCTTTACGTTATTTCCTTCATTTAAATAGCGTCTCATTAAAAGAAAAAAAATAATCAATTTTTTGCCTAAAATTTCTCATAATTTCTGATAAAATAAGACTTATTTACGAACAGTTTATCTCAACACTAGTATTCATATCTAATTAAACCGTTTTATCAAACATTTGAACAACTGATGAACAAATTAGAGTAGAGTTTGCAATGTATTGACATAATTGTGAAAATTATTCATTTAAACAGAAAATTCAAGAAAAGAACTTAAAAATCATTAATTAATTAAATTCAACAATATTTTCACTTAAGATCATTAAAGAAATTTTATTTTTAAAAACATTTATAGAAATATTAAACTACTATTGTTTTGATTTTAAACAAATATTTTTGAGTTTATTAATTCTTTGCCTATAAGTTAATTGAGTTAAAGACATTTGATTAAAATTATTTAAATAAACAAGAATTTATAGGATTATAGCTTATCTCCACTTTTTTAAAAATAATAGAAAATTCAATCAATAAATTCAACGAATATAGTGTTTTGCTGTCATATTGTCGGTCGATTGGATTGTGCAATAATTTGTCATTGAATAGTGTTGTGTACGTGATTATGCCCAGAGATGGCCAGGATTCATTTCATCATTTGACTCCTGATTCAACAATCATAATTTATGATTCATAAACCCTTTTCTATCGTTTCACCCAGATCTTAATTCGGTCCAAAACAGTATTGACTCAATTCTGTAATATTACGCCATATTATATGACAGAATATATATTCTGATAAATTGTATAATTCTATTAAAAAAAAGTTCCAGGACTTTTTGCAACTTAAAATATAGGTTAACTACTTGGTCTTTACTTTATAATAACAAGCTTCATAATATAAAATCTTATTAACAGAAGGAATAACCCGATTTGCTCTATCACTATTTGCACAAATGTCAACTACAATATGAATTGCTGTTGCGGTATATTTGTTGACTTCAATCTCATTTGATAAGGCTTAATTTTCTTATTGTTAACTTTTAAATGATTATCAAACTATAAAATAAAACTGAGATATACGTTAAAAATATAAGCAAAACTTTTTAATAAACATTAAATTGAAATTACCAATTACTTCGATACGATAGTTGAACTTGGTTAAACTGAGTCATTCTAAAATCAACAGTATTTTTAAAAAATACAATCAGATATGATAAACAGCCGGTCTTTTTTAGGATTAGGCCTAAATTTGTGTCAAAAAAACTTTATTAGAAAAAAATATGAGACGAATTCTAAACAGTGATGTGATCTAGGGGCTTGAATCAGATAAGAGATTGAAACTGAATCTTATCTACTAATACTAACTCTATTGAACTCCATTGAAATCTCTTGATATGATTCAATTTAAATCTCTTATCTGATTCAAGCCCCTAGATAACATCGCTGGTTCTAAACATTTTTGATTTTTGAACAGAAAAATTAAAAAAACAGATTCTCCACATTTGTTAAAAATATATTTCTATAATGTTTTAGAAAATTTAGAATGATATTGATAAAGTTTATTTTGAGCTATTATAATCAAAGACAGGATTTAGGACAAAAATATAGTAAGCAGGGAACTGTCACTATAAATAATAACTGACTCAAGTAATAATTGTTAAAAATATTAAATGTTTTTTCTAAAATATTTATTTTTATTTTAAATTTTTTTTTAATAAGTTTTATATTTAGTTTAGAAGATTAATAAAGAAAGTCATTATCAATGTTAGGAAAGGATTTAATCTGATAGCACAAGTCATATTTTTATTTGTGTTTGATTCAGTCATTGAAAACAAATGTTTTGTAAACAAAATATTAGACTTTAACTGAGTTTAAATACTGAAATAATTGAATTAAATTATTATTTATTTATGTTTTGATAGTATTTAAAGTGATTTGTATTTTGGGTAGAAATTTTTTTATTTTGTTCTATCTTTTAATTCAATCATTTGTTAGCGAATTGAATTAAATGTTATTTTTGCTTTAATTGAAAAATAATTGAAATAATTATCAAAAACTTGTGTAAAAAATTATGTAAAATTTGTGTACTTAAATAATTGCCTTAGAATTAAAGGAATATACTTTTGACGAACCTATTCTATTTTTGTCCTAAATCCTGTCTTTGATTATAATATAAGATAATAAGTATACTGTACTTGTCATTAACACCTTTGAAAATTCTAGCATTTTCTATACTTAGTATTATGTAAATTTTCTTTTTACTAGCTTTCATTTGTTTCACTTTAGCTCTATACATTATAACTATTTAATGAAAATTTTTGATTTATTTTCTGTTCAAAAATCAAAGATATTCAGAACTCGTCTCATATTTTTTTTCATAATAAAGTATTAGTTTTTTTTGACAAGTTTAAGCCTAATCCTAAAAGCGACCGGCTGTTTAACATCTCTGAATACAATAGTTTACTATACAATGATTCATATTTATATTGAACTACACTTTGTATTATATTGACTGACATAAACATATCACCACTTATTCGAAATAACTTTATTGATAATAAAAAGCCCTCACTTAACATATCAGTCCACATACTTTCAGAGGGGAATGGGTGGACATCAACCGAATGTAACCTCTCCTTTTTTTTGCAAAAATAAAAAGCTTATAAAAAAATCGATAAAATGTTGACTAGAGGTCCAAAACGGATACAAAATTAGATCCGATCCGAAAATTAAATTCGAAATTAATATATGTGTTAAGACTTTATTTATATACAAAACTAAAATTACGGTCGATCTAAAACATTTTGTCGACTTTACCCGAATCTAAATTAGATCCTTTTTGATATTGTTTCCGAATTAATTTGTTTATAAAAAAGCATGCAGCATATAGCAGCTATATAAATTCGTGAACATCGGATAAACAGATCAGTATTTCAGATCCGATCCGACTTTTTAAAGGCCAAATCCGATCCGAACTGTTTTGTACCTCTAATGTAGACAAACAAACACTAGTTTGATATGAATATTAAACGACAAACTCTTTAAAAAATTTCCAGTCATTAAGTGTTAAAAGTAATGGGAATTGAGAAACAGTGAACAAAAAACATATCGACAGCGAAATAACCTTCAAATGGGAATAAAAATAAGAAAATAATTCCAGTATTTAAATGTTGAGTTCAGGAAAGAAATAACGAAAAAAATTATTTGCGAAACAATACAAAAATATACACAAAAGTGTTTACTATTTTTAAATAAATAATTGAAAATAAAATAAGAAAACAATAACTGAATCGGAATAAGAATATTTCTCTCAAGAATCCGAAAAGCTAATAAAGAAATATATGATGAATGGATTGCATTAATAAGTTATCAAATAGTGATCTATTAGTAGGAAATGGACGGAAACGGTCTAATAAATAGAGCTTTTTTGATAGGCTTTAGATGTTATTCCAGTATTTTTATATCTTAAGCAATAATCAAATAATAAGCGTATTAAGAGTTATGCAATGAATTAAGTGGTAGTTATTAGTTATTGGAGTGAGAGGGATGACCTGTCCATCTGTTACATAGGCGTAGGTCATTACAACTAAACAATTAAGCGACAAAAACTAATGAAATCAAAATTATTGGGTAATTAATGATCACTTTGACTGAAGTGAATAATTTGGAAGAATTTTAATGTCAGAACAGATACTTATTTTTCGTTTCAATACAAAGTTTATATTTTAGTTCTTTTGATAAAACAGCACATATGATAGATTGGGTAAAATTTGCAGTATTGAACCTAATTGGAGCCGAATTCTCTGCCGTCATCTCTATATTAAATAATTGGTTTTGAATATATTATTGTAAAGTAATTAAAATAATTTAAGTTAACGATTGTTTTAATTGATATTAAAAAAATAAGTACTATATTTGAAAATTATTTTTTAGATAAAAATACTTGAATAGAGTTTATGGCCTTCAAAATGAATGTCATTTAAGTGAGAGAGATGTGCAAAATTCACATTTTGTCAAAACTAATATCCAGTTCATTATTTAATAGCTTAAGAATGTGTACATAATATAACACAATCTATCGATAGTAGTAATAAATATTAGTCTAAACAAAATCGATAATAATTGTCAATCAAAACAATAAATTAAAACAAATAGAATATAAGTTATTCTATACATTGATTCAATGCATGACAACTGACTTTTTTCAATACAAATAAAAAAACTACTGAAAAAAGACATACACTTGACTACTGACTCAATAATATAATTAGTTCTCTTTTAGATTCAAATTTATTATCGATTGCGAAATTTTTTTTTAAATAAATGATACGATTTAGACATTTTAAAAATATTCTGAAGAAAAAACTAATAATCGCTGAAAAAATAAAAGAAGAAATATTTAGAAAAAGAAAAATAGATTTTAACTTTGATTAAGAAATATATTGAATATTAAGTGAAACATTTAAATAAATTTAATTTTAGTGCAAAAGTACTTTTAAATCTTTAAAAACATTCAAATTATTGTTGTCTAAGATTTATATCAGAGATTGAGAGGAATGGCCAGACATCTCAAGTCAAGTGACGTTTGGCTAATTAATAATTATATACTGTATTTAAGATACTATTATAGGATTGTATTTCTGATAAATCACTTCTCAAATAAAGAGGTAATAAAAAAGTTAAAATTTTGTTTTTTAAATATTTTAAAAAACTTTTATACAAACAAATAGTAATTTTAAACATTCTTTAAAATCAAATTTCAATCAATTGATGAATTAATAGTTAATTAGAACAATAATAATATTATGAGAAATGAGTATAGGGTTTATTAGTTTTGCTTTTATTTCAAATTATAAATCAATTTATATGTTCTTATTAGACGTATTAGTATTGGGTTTATATCTGTAGCAATAGTTATACTATTAATACCGCTTAATATGTGTTGAGATTTGACACCAATTTTATATTTTTCTTGTTTTGTTTCAATTGAAGAAAAATTATATTATAAATACATTTATTTATTGAGCAATTAGTGGACTAACGAAATGGTCTCTAATCAAGGATTTTGTGAATCACGCGTTAAGGATAAGTGAAAAATTCCCTCAATTTTTATATCCCATACAAACTGTTGCGTTAAAATCATTAATAGTTTATCAGTTTTTTTGATGAATAATCAAGAGTTAAATGCAATAAAAAAATGTCGTTAAATGAGATATACTTTCATCAAATCAGAATCGACCTGTGCTAGTCATAAGCATTGAGCTATGGCTGACTAATGGGTCGATTCTGATTTGGCGGATAACAGACACAAATATTAATTAAAATTCATAACTAATTTAAGTAAAAAGAGATATTAAGGCACAAATCGACTCACATTTTGATGTCCCAAAAAATTTTCGACGGAATGCGAGACATAAATAATTTTTCCGAATACAGTCGTCACTACAATAAACCCCTCGACTGACTGTAAAGTAGACAAAAAAAAGACAAATAAGTTATAAATTATTTAACTTATAATAAAAGTAAATTAGAATTTGTCTTAATTTAAATACAAACTGTTTTTTTTCGCTCTTTTATGAGGAAAAGTCGAAAAATAATAATAATTATATTTTTAAAAAAAGATATAAATATTAAAAATCATTTAAACGTAAAATTATGGGAAAATTATTTTAAAACAAAAACCAATTATTACTTCAATTAATGATCTCAAGTGATCGAATTTGAACTTCTGGGGTCTCCATAACTGATTCGGTTTATTCTTCTTAGTCTTCTTCTGTTTCTTTATACTGAGTGTCGCTATTGTTATAAATTGATTGAAAATTAACACAAAAATCAATTAATTATTTAAAAAACATTTTTAAAAATACTATTTTCGTATTACAGGATATATAATGAAAATCATTTAAAACAATACTTTTATTAAGTCTCAGATAAGCGGCCGATAGTCTGAGTACAGATGTCTTGTCGAGGCGTTTGGAAGACATGGTGACCAACGGCACAGTGTTTGCCAATTCATTGATATAACCGTTCAGTTTATCTCTTCTCTGTTTTTCGGCCAAATTCCTCAAATTTCTGATATCTCTGTTTTGGTTGCAGTCCTTCTGACAAATCTCCTTAAACTGATCCAAACTATTGTCACAACTGTTCTCGTGGTTTACAAATGCCATCATTTGTTTGCAATCAATCCAACGATCAGTACTTGATTTTTATATTCAATTTCTCTAATAATTAGTCCAATATTTTGTTGTATTGAAGAGAAAACACAAATCAATTAATAATCAAAACCAAAAACAATTGAATCGGATTTTTGATAATTAATACTAAAAAAATATCACAAAAAATGTATTTAAAAAAAGATTTAAATAAACTGAACTCACATTTAAATCATTACAAAAAATAATAAATTCAAAGAAAAACCAAACGAAAAACAATAGCAAAATAACAAAACAATATATTAATAGCAATTAAACTACTAATCAATTTCGGCGTAGATTTTGATTAAAACAATTGTATAGAAAAAAAACTGAAAAAATTTGATATTCAATGCAATTGCAAACCAAAGACACAACGATTGCGAAACATATAAAACAATAATTAATAAATTGATGACTGAATCGATTGCATTCACTATTACTTTATAAACACATTAGTGTTAATCAAAAGGCAAACATCAATAGCCAAACCATTTGATGTGAATTTAAATGGTTTTAATATTTCAAATCAATCATAACTTATGAATTAATATAAGTTATATAGACTTTCTTCAGCACAAAACTGATTGCTATCTAAAAAATATGGGAGAAATTAAAGCGAAATTTTATTTTATTTTATATTTTTTACATAACATATCAACGTATGTCAGACTACAGTGTACTCTACACTGTATAGTGGATGCACTGCACAGCACACAGTCCTATACAGAGCACAGCACAGCACAGCCTACACTCCACTGTCATCTGTTGACACTATCGTCCACTTGTGCAACACGTCTATCACTTTACCTTATTTTCTCATTTGACACTACAATTATAAACCATTTTTTCCACATTATTTTGCAATTTATTAGCTTTTTTGCACACATTTTAATAGAAACAAAACCATATTTCACTTCCTATTTATAATTATTTTATTTTTCAATTTCGCTATTTCTCTCTCTATTTTATGTTCACTAATATTTGGCTAAATATCTCAACATTACTAAACACTTAATTAACTGCTTGTTTATTCTGTGGAACTAATAGTCACTAACATTAGGTCTGTTTCTTAATTAACTGAAATCTGCTTTCATGACCGAACTTAACCTAAAATATGCTAAACTCGATGTTTGTATAGTCTTTAATCCAATTGGAATTTCTTAAAAAATTGTGTTCACGTATTGAGAACTTTTGAGAACTTTCTTCACTTTATATGATTTAATGATTTGAATCGTGTTTTTTAAAGTGGATTTGCTTTGAGTAATCTTTTATACCTTAATATTAGCTCTGCTTAACTCTCTTAACTCAACCCCAAACACATCGATATTTGTGATCTGAAAATCCTGTTTTGAATTTTTAGAAATGAAATCATTTGTCGATATATTTCTGACAAGAGATGGCATAGCAGTGAATGACTTATAATAAGAAGTAGTGCTGTATTTGATTGCGAACCGTTATATTGCTTAGCAATAGTCTATTGCCCAATAGGTTTTCTCAATAGTTGTTGACTTATTCTTCTGTATTAATATTTCTTATGCACTGTTTATAGCATTGGTATTGAATTCCAGTTTTTCTCACTATTGCTGTTGAATACGACGATATTATTGCGAAATAGCTGTTATGCAATGCTCGGAGTTATCATTGAATGCCTTCAATGCCGCTGAGGGAGCCTAACAGTGCCTGTGCTATGTGTGCTATGCAATGATGTATGCATTGATTGAGTAACCCTGAAATTGAGTTATAAAAATAGGATTGTGTTGTAAAACATTATGTTTACACAAAACTAAAAACTATATTTTATATCTCTATTCAAATTCACAATAATATTAATAAATTGAATGACATTAGGATTGTATACAACATTCACAAATCGATTGCAAATCTTTTCTAATGACTGGTTTAGAGACTCAGAGAAATATTCTTTAATTTTTTTACAGTACGAGTGCTGTGAAAGAGAAAATTTATTTCATTTAAACTATAAATTATTCTATATTTTAGTTTTAAAAAATATAATTCATGGCGTCATTGAATGCCTGCACTCCTATTACCTGCTCTTAAATGCTTTCTAATTCTTATCTTTCGATAAATTATTACTACAGTATATACAGTACAACCGCTTTGACGACAATTTGCAAACCTTGAACTCTATTAATGTTATAATTTATAAATTGACGAATAAAACACACTCAAGTCTTGGCCAAAAATTACTATTTTCTATACTGTATTTGTGTAGACATTCATAAAATTAGATCAATTTTAATAATTATCAGTTGAGCTAAGAATAGACAATATATTGATTAATTCGTCAATATTTACAATTAAAATGTTTCAACAATTATTGGGTTTTGTGTAACTAAGACTTCACAAATCTAAATGAATTCAATTTCAAAGCATTATATTTTTGCGCAATAGTTCTCAGATAACTATTTTTTATTCCTATCGAATGATTTCAGATAGAATTACTGTATCCCTACAAAACATCTCAATTGTGAGCATATACTAAGTTGGGTGAACTCGGGAGGAGAGATAGAGTTGGAGTATTTCTCTGCAAATCAAAGTGTCTGTTTTAATTTGATAGTGAAACCGGTTTTTATGCTAAATTAATTTCTATGCTTAAAACTAAAGGGGATTTTATATTAAAATCACCTTTTTTACAAGGCTTTGAATATTTTGGTTATTATTTTTCTTTTATATACAGTAATGGTATTTTTATTTTAGCCAGAGCAATGGTTTGTTTTTACTCATTGGCTTTGAGTTTTTATATTTGAGTAATCTGTGACCGAGAGCCAAAATATTAATTTGAATGATAATTATTCATTCATAGGAACACATTATATCAATCTTTTTATTTTGAATTATTTGATATTAATATTAATCTTTAGGTCAAAAATTAATCAAATATAGAAACTCAAAGCTAATGAGTAAAAACAAACCATTGCTCTGGCTAAAATAAAAATACCATTACTATACTTACAATCAGTATAGTTAGCAATGTTTTCAAATATAAATTACAAACATTTACCGCTAATATTCTGATTGATTAAGTGTAAGATTTGTGAGAGAAGATAACCCTCAATTTTGCGAAAAATCATGGTCGATTCTTAAAAATAAAAACAAGGTTAGTATAGAAAAAGTTTTTTAACGTTAAAAACATCCTTTATCGATAAGATTACGATTGGATGTTATAACAACAGACAGATATGACGGAATACCTTGTTAAAAAATAATTTATAGAAAAAGTACTATGCAATTATGCAAGCACATTTTTTAATGATAAACTTATAAGAACTTATTCTCACTTGTGATTTCGAAATTGTGCACAGGTACTATTTAGAATACTCAAAAGAATAAGTTTTTATAATTTTATCAGTGATAAATTATCACTAAAAAAGTTGAAAGCCTGAAATGTTAGCATGATTCTAAAGGGGGTTGAAATAAATGGCTAAATAATATCATGTAATATATGAATAGTCGGCGTAAATAAAAACATTGCATTTAATAGATTTAATAAACATTTAATAAATAATAATTTGAAATCAATTTAATTCAATTAAAACAAAACAATTGAACAAAACTATTGCTTTAATTCAATATTTTTAGTGAATAAAAAAAATTATATAAAATTTTAATGAATTAATTGACAAAATATAAACAAAAATTAATATAAAAAAAATTATTTTTGAAAATTATTTGAAACAAAAAATAAATTTATTTTATAAATAAATTTTTAATTCAATTGAATTAATGGAAAATATAATTGAATTTCAATTAATAAAACATTATTTGCTTTTTTGTGATAACAAGTGATTAATTGTTTAATTATTGAATTATTTTTTAAACTAAAAAATTTTGACTTTTTTTGGTTTATTTTTTCAATTGATTGACAAAAATAATGATTAGTTTATCGAAAAAAATTAAAGAAAAGAAAAACGAAGAAAATAATAATCAAAGAAAGAGACCATTGATTAGAGACACACTTCTCCTCAAAGGTTTGGACATATGTTTGGATTATTAGTCAACAATTGATTGATTTATGTATTGATTAATAAATTGTTGTCTCAATCGTTCAGAAGTGCAGGAAATGGAGCGACAAATGCCGGACACGTGTTGTGTCGTATTTCCCAATTCAAACGAATTATTCCGATTTGAACTCTATATAAGCCCTTCCGAAGACTGTTTTTGGTCGGGCGGGAGGTTTAGGTTCTCTATAGAAGTGCCTCAAGAGTACAATATTCTCGTGAGTATTGGTTCTGAGAATCCATTTGTTAGTCAACTCAATATTCAACTAACATATGCTTTGCTGTGACTAAAGCCCCCGCGAGTCAAATGCCAGACCCGTATTTGGCACCCGAACATCACAGAAGACGGCGATATATGTCTCAGTTTATTGCGTGAGAGCTCTATCGACGGCTTGGGTTGGGCTCCGACGCGAACTCTCAAAGACGTGGTTTGGGGTCTCAACTCTCTGTTCACTGTATTATTTGTTCGATTACTGATTGAGTCAAACATTTATATGAACTCTATTTTCAGGATTTACTGAATTTCGAAGACCCGCTCAATGACGAGGCGGCCGACCATTACATGAGAGATCGGGAGAGCTTTCATAACAAAGTTAGAGAATATGTTCACAAATATGCAAAATCTTAATACTCTTTAATATTATTTATAAATAATTTTAGCAAAAAATAATTTTTTAATAAAAAATATTTAAAACAAATTTTAAAAAACAATTGAAATTATTTTTATTGACAATTATTCTAAAGAGTGTTCCGCAATCTCTTCCAATTCTACTCTTTCGAAATCCATTTCCCTTTCATAGAATGCCAGTAATGCCAGGAATATAACGGACAGAACTATTCCAATGTTCTGAAGCGCCCAAATCTGAAGCATAGATTTAACTCCTTTTCGCGACGCGTTTTCCATCGATCTATTCATAGCTCGCATCACATCTACTAAAGCCATGTATAAGAAAAAACCGCCTAATAATCAAAATAAATATTCACTCAATTAGTTTAAAGAATGGAATTGAATTTGATTTATGACTTATGACTTATGACTTATGACTATAAGTTCATTTGGGACTTATATTTATGACTATTATTTAAGTTACATCACATATAAAGCAGACCACCTGAAGTTCGTCTGTTACCTGTCTTGTCCTGTCTTGTACAGGACAGGGATGGAGTAAATCTGAAAAATTTATAAAGTCTCTCATCGATAGTGAAAAGACTTTTAAAATTAGCCATACCATGCTTGGGCAATTTAGGCCTAGAGTATAGGGTTGTCCAGACTTGAAAATGTCGGGGAGTATTTTGGCTTTTCTTCTATTTTTGAGGGTTTTCTCTCACTTTTTTGCTCAAAGTTTAGGGGTATCTGTCCATAGGCGCAATGTTAACCCCAATTTTTGTCAGAGGGTATTCCGAGATGGACCCCCCTCTGGGCATCCCTGCCTCGAGTAGAAATGTAGATGTAGTTCATTCAGAAATACAAAACTTGATTCATAAATTCAAAAAATACTGTCGTTTTATGTGTTAATTAATTGCGATTTAATAAATTTAAATACCAATTCTAACTAATTTAGCAAGGCTCGAATCGAATTCAGTGTCAAAATTTAAAAAAATTAACTATATTACTATATTCAATTTATTCAAAAGTTTATTCTTTAATGTTAAACTGCAAAATCCCCCAACTTTTCCAGGTCGAAAATTAGCTTATCTTGGTGACCCTTCAAGCTCTTCTATTATATTTAAAAATATTTTCCGGGTCTCAGTAAATCATGCAATTTTTGGAAATACATTATGGAACTTGTTCACTTTTGATCCCCTTTAGAGTGAATCGAATACCTAGGTATATTTTTCCGTGAAACTAATCATCAAGTACTCTAGAAATTTGCAATAAAAAGCCAAGGCGTTATCTTATGTTTTATCGTTTTTATCCTTTAAAATTTTGGAACTACAGTAGTTCAGTACTACAGTAATACAGTAACTGTATATGATTTTAGTATAACTTATAAGCAGTAAAGTTATCTAAACTTTTAAATTATCACAACATAATTAACTAAATTAAAAGCAGTCATTATAAATATTAACAAAAATGATTTAATGTTTGGGTTTGTGTTTTAACTTTTGTGATAACTAGAGTTCGAAAATCTCGGGAATTCCCGATATTTAATTGTAAGTTGAGTGTCAGGAATTTTGTTAAATTGATTATATGCGGTGTTATAGACTTATAAACAGGGTTTTATTTTCCCGATATGAAGTGTTGTTCCCGAATTTTCCCGATTTGACTTTACCACTTGATCCTATAATAACAAAATAAAATATCTGGTTACAAACAGCAATGTTCTAGAGAAAATTATAATTCAATTGAGAATTTCATAAAACAATAATAGATGATTCAGAAATTAAAGCAAAATTAAATACCTTAATAAAAAACACGAATTTCAAGAATCACTTTAAATAAAATTACAAATGATTGAATCGATCCGACAGACCAAATATAAAATATGTGAACAACAATTATTAAGTGATCAAATAACTGGATAGAATAGAGGTTTTGAAAAACAAAAACTTGAAAAATAATTATCTAAAAACGAGCAGGGATGTGTAAGGTCCAAACGCTAGGGGGAGGGTATTTTTGGGCGAAAGCCTAGGCGGGGTTTAGGAGAGGGTAAAATGGCGGATTTTGCCAAATTTTGGCTAGGGGGGGGGGTGTTTTTTAACAATAATATGATAATATGTAATAAACATGTTTTCAACGTTCAAAATTAGTTTATTTATGGTTTTTTAAAAATGTAAAACTACTTAAAAACAGTTAAATTGCTAAAAATATTGCTAAAAAGTGGTTAATTTATAGCTTTTTTAGTACGAAACACATGAAAAGCATCAAAATTGTGCTAGAACTGAACTGCAAAGCATCAAATATTACTAATTTGTAATGAATTTTACGAAAAAATTGCTTAGGGGGGGGGGGTATTTCGGGCTGGACCCCCTCCACATCCCTGAAAAACGAGGTATGTGGAACGTTTAAGGCCACAGAGAGATTATTTTTAGGCGAGAGCGGGTGGTCCAGGGGAGGGCAAAATGACGGATTATACAAAGTGAATTTCACAAAATAAATGTACTTTTTTTCCCGATTTATATGTTTTTAGTCCCAATATTTCCGAACTCTAGTGATAACTTTTATGAAGACAGGACAAGAAGACACTTTGTCTTGTAATTTCAGAACAGCAGTTCTTGTCATGTTTAGGGAGTCTAAGCTGCACTTTGAATAAGCATTTCATTCGGTGAATAATTCTCATAAAATGATTGCAAAATATTTTTTCACTTAAATTTTGAACTTTTAAATGTTAAAAATGAGGTTTAAGTTATTGTTTAAATCAATTTAAGGTTTAGATGTAGTTTTGTCAACAGAATAAGTTTCTGCAGTTTTATGCTTTAAAATGTTCATGCACAATTAAATAATACTTATTGAAACTAATTCTTACTTCTCTTACAAAAAAGCTTTGAGCGCTTTATTAAAGTATTTGGAAATAGGAATTAAGATTTTTTCAAATAATAACATTAAATACATTACCGGCCAAAGCAAATATGTAAGGACTGGCCTCTTCTGCCTCATCGCCTAAGAATATTCCGAGAGCCAGACCCGGATAACAAGCACAGGCACAGAGCAAAATGTAGAGAAAGCTCTGTTTCATTTTCATTCCGGCTCTAATCAGAACAGCAAAGGTTCCCAAACGATGTGCCACTTCTTCCAACATAACGGCAACGGATATACTAATTCCGGCCAAAATGTTTCGGTCAAATGCGGCGCCGATAGAGAGACCGTCAATGAAATTGAGAAGAGCGTCGCCCAAGACTATCATCCAGGCAACCGTGTCCACAGTGACGGTGGGGGACGAGTCCTGATCGAAGCGACTACTCCTCACTCCCGGAACAAAATTCTCTTTAGAATGCATTTGAGGTATTGGATCTGATTTGATAGTATCAGACATTACTTGAGGCGTAACCACATTAACAGTGGACAGGCATTGAACCAATTGTTCGCGCGTAGAGTTGAGAAGTGCTTCTCTTTGGACCACAGAATTGGATCGATTTCTCTGCATTTCAAACGACTGTATTTGTTGTTCACTGTTAGGCGTCGACTGTTTGTAAGCCATTTGAGTCATTCCCGAAAGCATATCCTTTTCCTCCTCCCGTCCCAAAGAGGGTCTCTTTCTTTTACCTTTACTTCTAAAAGTGGTTACGATTTTCAAAATCATTTCAATGCAATAAAACATATAAATTCCGCCAAATATTAGGAAAGTGTGCCAGAAGTAGGCCCTGAACTTATCGTCAACGATATCGAAAGCCTGGGGCAACAGAAAAAACATGAGTAATTTGGATTGGATGTCATCATGAAGATGTTTAAATAATAATTTTATACAAAAGTAATTGAAACTACAAATCAAATATCGTTTTTATTGGATTTTCTTTGGACTATCGTTTAATTTATAATTTTGCTTTTTTTCTATTAATAACAGTCCTGTTGTTCTATTAATAATGTTTGAACTAGTTCAGTTTACCCAGTACCGAATTTTTAAACACTTTAATCACAAACTGTTTGTTGAAGTTAAGTTAAATATGAATATTATACCCAGCCAGGTGAATTTGAATCACATTAATAAGTGAATAACTATAGTATTCCTAATTTACCTAGCTAAGTTTATCTATTTGAGTAACATTTTCTAAGTAAAATAGCCAAATTCTGTTCAAAGTTGTATTGAAAACTTTCGATTCAATAGAATACTGTGAATACCCCTTAGATTATTAGACCAAAATTGCGAGATAACTTGCTATAAAATCTTCATATGTGAAAGAATATTTCCATTTAAATAGAAAGATTTTTCTTGAAATACTTTTGATATTATACGGCAACTGTTTGCTTTACTCGAGGGAACATTTCATTAAAATAAGAACAATTTTTGTTTATTGATTTTATTTACTTTTTACAAATTAACAATAATTAGTGAGAATCCCCTGTTTTTGTATATGCGCACAGCAAATAAGCTTACAGAAATAGCACGCGGCATATATCGCATCTTACGTTGATTTCTTCTTGACTATTTCTTTGTTTTATTTAGACACATATACACTGTTCCCAAGTCTTTTAAAAGAAAATTTTACCCAGTGTGAAGTCCAATTTCTTGTCTCAACTTGTTTCATGTCAAAATATTTATTAAAATTTATGAAGAGAACACTTGCCCCTCCAGTCAAATAATCATCGCAAAACATACTCTCTTATATAGGTTGAAGAATATTGTTTTAAAATGTTCAATGTCAAAATCTTGCAAAGTATAGTTAGATTCTATCAGTTTCTCATGAAATTTCTGGTCCAATATTGAAAACCCCGGTAACCTTTCTTAGTCAAAATTAGTAAATAGTAAACGGGTTTAATGACTATTTATTAAAATGAAATTATTTTTGCATCGATGGTATACAATAATATTAAACTTGTAAAATAATTCTTTTGAAGTAATTTGTCTTAAAACCCAATAAATAGCTTTAAACTGATTTCATAACTTTTTAAGCCGTTTAAACTATCGTAATTTTAGACTAATATAGAATTGTTAGATATATTTTGATAAGTTGTAACAAATTTTACATCGAAATTTCTCTGTGAATTTGTCAAGTTTTAATTGATTTTGAACCCATTTTTATCCTGTCTCTGCTTATAACTCCAAATTCAATATCAAATCTCTTATTCGATATTCAATAACAGATACAAATACATACATTACATTACCCGCGCAACAATAGCTACGCCTTTAACTGTATTAAAATTTTCAGTTAACACTTAGCTGTCCGTCCAAATTGAAGTTTTCATTAGCATAGGTTTAAATTATGGTTTAATATGAAATACCTGTGGCAACAGATGTAAAATAGCACTTCCCTATTGAGACAACAAAACATTGAATCAATTATTTTTATTATAAACATTGGAAGCGTTCGAACCGCTAGACCTCCGACAGCCAGTCCTTCGAATAGCGTTAATATTATTCTTCGGGCGTTTTTATTAAGAAAAGGTAAAACGATTAGTCCTCCCATCGACACAACTATAGAGAGTGTGACAAATAAGACCCCAAAGCCCCACACCCTTTCAATGGAGGGCTCAACCAGTTTAAGCATTTGGTCCTCTTCTTCCTGTTGAGACCGAAGTGCATCGCCGTAACAGATGGGACGGGTCTGTTGGAACAGAATCAGTGGACACAGTCTTGCAATGATTTGATGGAATGCAATGCTAGTCTTGGGCACCAAATCTAACATTTCACTTGAGGACAGACACTCTGAGGTGACGGCTTCGCACAACACTTTAGTTTTTTTCTTTTTGTTCACATATTGATCACAACCGAGATCTCTGTCCTCTGTCGGAGATTTTCTTCTGTTTCCTTTGCGGAGTTGTATGTCATGGAAGTGGTCAATGAGTCGACTGACACGTGACTCATTCAGTTTGACTCTGTGCGTTGGGTCGAGTATAACGTGTCCGCGAAGGAGAACAAATCGGGCCAACCGTTCGATGTCTTTAATGTCATTCAAAATCGGTTCCACTCTTTCCTCAGTTTTTTCATTTGAACTTAAATTTTGATGAATGTCTTCGTGTTCTTCTTCGTGATAGTCAAGACTCGGTGTCATTAAACAAGTTTGTGGTAAACAAACCAAAACAATATTCAAAACCAAGAAGTTTTGCATTGTTTTCAAACCCAAAACTAATTTTTAAACTAAATATTCAATCGACTGATGACTGATTCGACACAAAACTCGTGATAAAACACTCGAATATTGGATGAATAGAAACATAACTTTACTAATAAAATAGTAATTAATCTGAAGTTGTCTTGAAAGACAATTTTTTCTGTTTTATCACATCATTACTGATAAGAATGAGATGTTTAATAGCAATACACTTGAAATTAAAACCTATTTTTGTTTATTTGTTTAATCTATAGTATTAGTGCAAAAGTAAAGATTAGCTGAGAGTAAAATTCGAAACCATTAAAAGTATTACTTTTAGATAATAATAAGTTCAAAGTAGAGATACTTTTAATACATTTTATTATATACTTATATATATTGAACACACCATCAGATAATACATTAAGAATTTTTTTTTGAATGCGATATCTTTTATATAAAAATATGCATTTTTTTGTATATACAAGAAATGAGACAAAACTTAACAACAAATCCATCACAGATTAGAATAATTCTAGTTATATAAACCGATTGTATTAATTATAATAAAACTTATAATTATTAACTATTTGTTTAATTTTTTTTTTTTGGTTCTGATTATAGATATAATTAATGTTTAGTCCATCAGAAGTACCGATATTTACAATAATTTATATAAAAATACCGAATAATTATAGATTTTGTGCTTTAGGTTTTCAGATTTAATAGGATTTAATTAATTAATAAAATTCTAGCGTAAACTCAATTCAAAGGCTTTAATATTTGTACAAATGGTTAAATTATATATGAGTTTAGAGTTGACTCAATTCTAACACCTGTTGTGTTGACAACCGAACCGACAATCGGTTATTCAAGCACTAGATTTTCAATACCCGTTTCGATGTCGATGTGATCCTTATGTTGAATGTGCGGAATATTTTGTATACTGTTTTCATCGGTCGGCCCATTGTCTTCGCTGTCATACCCGCTGTCTTGTCGGGTCCGTTCAGTTTCCAGTTTATCACTGTTTTGTACTTTTATAGAATCGCAACTATTTTTTAGAATTGAATTTTTCCGGTTTTTCGCTCTTTTCTTGTTTTTCGACTTTCGGCCCAAAATACTAGAGTTGGGCCGAAACACAGTTTTGGATATACTTTCACTGAACCGAACGTTCTTTTTAGGCTTTTTCTCACACATGGAGTCGTCATCGCTATAGATGTCATCAATCGATAGGTAATTGTCTGATAAGAGATCGAAGTCTGGATTGAAATCACAACTCGACTCCGAAACAGTTCTTCGAATCCAATTGTGAGAGAATTTCAATATTCCGCGAGTTATGGACTTTAATGTAAATTATGGATCAGTTTATAAATCACTTGAGAACTGATTGAGTATTCAATACCTCATTAGTCGACTCAGAGATAGTGCGCCGATAAGACCGGCTTTTGAATGGCTGTTGAGATCCGACATAATTCGTGTCATCACTTCCTTTAGACTCATTGGCAGAGCTGTCACTTTGACAATTGGAACCATTATTCCAATCCTTTTGTTCGGATCTCTTCTCCGGTTCTTCGCTTTTATTGCTTTTATCACAAACTGAGGTCTCATTGGATTCGGATTTTTGGTTTAACTAAACGTTTATATAAATTATTGCTTAAAATATATTTAGATTTTCATACAAAACAATAATTACATTAATATTTATCACAATTTTG
>JAQFXN010000244.1:0-25596 GCA_034693365.1 Liacarus xylariae | reverse complement strand
AAAGTGGGAGAAAAGCCAAAAAACGTTTTGGACTTTAGACCTTCTCTGGAATATTCATAAATACTTATGCTATAGATAGAAGAGAAATAATGCTCAAAATATTCCAATATGTGATTGCTCAACGAATGGGAGGGAGGGGAGAGAGAGGGGGAGAGAAGCATGTGCAAATATTGACATGAAATGTCATTTCTGAAGCACTGATAACAAGAGAGCACCAGAGAATCAACATGCTTATCTGGCCTAGTTTCTATTAGCCAATGGAATATTTCTATAAACTAGCGTTACTCTCTTTCTCTGAAAATAGAGTATCAAACAGATCACCAGAGAGTGGAATATAATTTGTAATTTTGTGAATTTTTAGCGAACCTCTATTTCAAGTTGAATTAAGAGTGGCGTGAAATAGGCAGTAGTTTAGTTTCGTAGCACAACAGAGAACAGGATGGGATGGGATAGGATGAGAGAAAAATAAGAGCATGGTGGTGGTGGCGATGGTCTGAACCTGGAATGATGAACTAGATGATCTTCCGCATACTATTTTTTGACGAAATGAATAAATTTTGAGTTAGATTTAGATTCAAGAGTTAGCGGCGCAAGAAATCAGAGGGGAGGGGTATTTTGCGAAATCTCAAATTCAGGGGTGATATATAGGCTATACCCCCTCCCCTTGGCGATCGCTGATTAAAGGACAAGAAGATCAAGAGGAGCATGTTCAAAACAACATATGTCAGACACGAGAGAGTGCACTCACATGTGGCCCAGGGTCACCTCGCAGAGCAGCAGAAGTCCGAACTCCTTGTCTTCGTACTTGATGAACCTCTTGATCCGGTCCCGGAAGTACAGGGCTCTGCCCATCTTGTTGTTCTCGTAGCTGAGGCCGTGCTCTAGCACTTTGGTCAGGTCCGAGTGGACCGGGTGCCAGAGCAGCATGCGCGTCTTCTGCTGCTGCTCGAGGGAGGAGGAGGTTTCGCTCTTGGGCACTCTGTTGGGAGTAATCTTGGTGATTTCGAACACTCGCTTCAGTCTGAGCTCGTGCTCGAGATAGTGGGCGCGACTTCGCTCGAAGAACTTGGAGACGAGAATGCCGTCCGACGAGTACTTATTGACTTTGCTCAGGTCGTAGAATTGGGGCAAATCCAGGGGCTTATTCAGGTGATCCAGTTTAGTGGTGAATAAGTGACGGATTCCGTCGAAGAACGACATTCCCTCCACTGATCCTAAACACACAGTCAGTTGTACTTTATTTTTATCTTTAAATTTATCGTTACTTCACATCAATGGAGGCGGGAATGCGCAGACAGGGGGCGGGAGGGGAAGGCATTGCTTTTCACCCGAAATTCAGGTCAATAGACACTAACAACTACGGGCATACCCGCCCCCCTGCGCACACCAGCAAATGCACAAAAGCTTTAAAAGACCTCTCCTGTTGTGATCACTGCTCTGTTTGCGCTCTCTATTCTCACTCTTCGCGGATCCGCTCTTCCGGTTCCGGTCGCGGATCTTGCCTTCGGTGGCGGTGGCCGTGTGTCTGCTGCAGAAGCCGGTGCTCTTCATAGTGGTATGGTTGCCGCAGTCGCACCCGTGGCCACTGTCCTCGCAGACGATGGGGCGGACGTCATGACCGAAATGCCGGGACTTGTCGAAGCACTCGACGCAAATGAGGATCCGCTGAATGTCCTCTTTGAGCCGACAGTCCTGGCAGGAGAAGAAGCAGTTCCAGTCCTCCTTTGTTGGCCTCTCTCTTGAAGGGGTGATTACTCGCCCGCACTTCTCCACAAACACTAAAGAGAAAGGGGAAAAGAAGAGCTCATTTTATATCAGATTATTGCATATTAACAATCACAGGGGGAGACAGAGGGGGGGACAGAGATTCTGGTCCTAAATAATTCGGTAATAGTAAAGCACATGAGTTACCTTCATTGTCCTGCATTGTCGCTGCAATAAGTGCTTCCAATAGTTCCAATGGATTAAATAGACATATGCTCTCGCAGTACTCAATACTCAATAGACAATCGATTATTAGAAGTACTACAGTATAGGAAGATAAGAGAAGACAATGCCATAACAACATCTATTAGTGCACCTATCGCTACACTATTATTAATACCACCATGCTCTACTCGTACTCCTACTCAACTCTACTCTCTAAGAGAGTGCTCAAAGTCTTAACTCTGGAATGAGCACATGTTCCTCTGACTGCCACTACAGTTTATATTGTAATGTTTAGAAATATACACATTTGTACATGCTAGATTATACAGTGTGAGAATTGACTGTGGAGATCAGCAGGATCGTATTCTACTATTACTATCATATTACTAGGGATAGACAATGGGGGGGGGATATGGCCAAAACCCCCTGTCTCCGAAAAACGACCAAAATACTTCATTTTACTTTTTGCGCCGCAGACAAAAATTTTTGTTTTTGCCCTACTGCCCCCCCTTGCATTTTTCATATTTTGGATTCTGGTTATACCCCCTGACTTAAGTTACTTTTTAAAAAAACACCACCCTATACTCTCCTGATTTTAAGTTGATTGTCGATCCCTGCATATTGCCATGATTATGAATTGTGGTGGCAGTTGTCTCGACACTCTCCTCGATTCCAGAACCACATTTAAAAGTGCTTTCTTTCTATAAACAAGTTGATCAACAGTATCGCATGACAACAATCATAATCGAGTGATCCTAATAGAGTCTGATATTGCCCTATAATAGTTGAGAAGAATAACTAATCTTGAATTATTGGCAATGGTGGCACTAATCATAGCAAGTAGGGTAGGAAAGTGGAGAACATTTATTTACATAATTCTTGTCTTTTGTAAGACTTGTCAATACAAAAGAAAAGACAAGAATGGACCAATTCAACAATTTCATATTACTCCGCTTTTGCAGTTGAAATTCAAGGAAAATCATATTCACGTGATTTCTCATCGATTCCATCCATAACATTATCATAATTTTCCATCCCATGAGATTATCATATATGCCTCTCTATATATGCACCCTATTCTGCTCTCTTACTGTATCTCATCTATGATATATGATCGTGGCGATAGTTGATCGCATACTACCAATTGACGACCCTTGGTTTGGGTCCGTGGTCATCTTGCCCCACCCCAGACCCAACAAACTAAAATCAGAGAGAAAGAATGCTCACCCAGGGCAGGGTTTGAACTCACTACTCTGTTAGGCGCGAAACCCAAAGCATTGGCCTCTAATCCACTAGGCCACGCTACCAGAGTCTCATGTTAACTTACAAAGAAGGAAGTCACTATATCGCCCCTATATATTAATACTCCATGGGATATCCATTAATTCATTCACTTTCATGAACACCTTTTGTACCTTTAGGTGTAGGTGTAGTTTTAGAATGCTGTGCATCAAGTGCTCGAGACACTTTGCCCTTCCGACTACAAAAAGTGACAAGGACATATTTTGTAACTTTCAAACAATAAATACTGCTATTGTAATTGACGGGAAACATGGCTCAATGCGTCTATTGTAGATTGGCGTTCATAAAAATGAATGAACATGTAAATCCTGTAAATGTTTTGCTTTAATAAAAAAAATTTCCAGTTAAAGTTTGTAAACCCGTTAAAGATAAACACATTTCCTTTTTAAACATAAATTATATAAAAAACAATCAAACATTTTAGTATTTTCATAAAATTAAATACAACAAAATCGATAATATTCAAAATGAGCTATAATCAAAATAATGTGAAAATAAGAAATACTATTCAACAAAATGATTCTTTATTGAATAATGTGAAAAATGATCTGACTAACTTATATGAGGAAAGTGGGGGTAAATACAAGAAGTCAAAATTGGCAAGCTGCACAAATAAAAATGGAATTTCAAATTGGGCGATGATCATGTTTATATTTTCATCAGTAATACTAGTGATGGACAATCATGCTCGATATGGGTTTCAAATTGACCCGTATAAGTGGATATCTGTATCGATGACTAGTCCTCTCCAAAGTCCCTTCTGTTATATGATCCTGGTTATAAATGTATTTATAATACAAGCTCTTTTACTAGAAAATATAATTATCAAGTTTAATATTGCGAAGAAACTTGTTGTGCTATTAGCAATTGGAAATTTAACCCTTTTACTTTTTACACCAATATTAATAAATTTTCTATTTGTTTGTAATCGATTCTGGTCATCATATGCATGCTTGATATATTCAATTGTATTCTTGAAACTTGTATCATATCATTCGGTTAACTATTGGTGTAGAAGTGGTGTACGCTATGGAAAGATACTAAAATTTTATTCTAATGCAGAACCACAATCTATGAAGAATAAGCTAACAATGTATCCAGATAATCTTAATTTAATGGATATCTATTATTATATTTTTGTTCCGACTCTATGTTATGAAACTAATTTTGCCCGAACCGATAAAATTAATTATGGATTTGTGGCAAGGAACTTTGTAATTCATATTTTACTCTGGATTTTTATCGTTACAATTGTTCAACAGTTTACTCTCCCTGTACTTTTTGATACTGTTGATTTAGTAAAAAATAAGAATTACATAAAATTATTGGAAAGTTTAATATTAATAGCCATTCCAAACAATATAATATGGCTTATATTCTTCTATGCTGAATTTAATATTAAGCTAATTGCTATTGCTGAATTATTCAGATTTAGAGAACGAGAATATTATCAAGACTTTTGGTAAATACAGTTTTAAATATTATTGAAATGATTTTTATAGATTTGAAATAGAGTATTTATTTAAGCAGCAGGATTAATTTTGAACATTTCTAAATATTTTCGTTGTTTTAAGTGTCTTTTCATACATTTGATACAAAATTAAACTGAATATAATCGCCATTTCGTCCGATTAGACTTAATGGGTTAACGATAGTATAATTTGTATTCACGATGAGCATGATACGTAGTAAAACTTTCCTGTTTCCTAACTGTGCTGATGATTTTAAATTACTATTTTTATTGAAAATAACTGCTGAATTTTGTTTGAATTTGGTTAACAGCACTTTAAATAAGAATCTAGAATATAATTTTAATACTGTATAATTTGATAGGAATTCTGAAAGTATCGAAGAATTTTGGCGCAAATGGAATACTTGTGTTCAAAAGTGGTCAGTACAACAAGTTTTCAAACCTCTGGTCTACAGTGGAATTCCTAGATTTATGGCCGTTTGCATTGTATTTATTATATCAGGGCTTTTCACGAATACATATTGTCAACTCCTACCAAAAAGTGCATCTATGGTCAATTATATCAATGGTGGCACAAATACTGTTAGGGTATCATGTTTCCTTTATGAATGCACACTAGGCAAATATTGTAATTTGGTTGTAATTGATAATTGGTCAATCACTTGCACTACTTTTGTATTATCATGATGTTAGAGTGATATAATTTGAACTAATATTCAAGATTTATAAAATAGGAACAGGAGATAGCTTGTTTTAATATTTCCTTGATTTAATCTCTTTAATTATTTCATTTAGTGAACAGATTCAATCATTCATATACTGTATATTTAAAATATTAAACTTATTACTTCTCTATTCAGCACAGAATAATTGCATATATGAATAGAGAATATGAAGTTTTTTGATTTGTTATTATTCTTATACCTTTGAAAAAATTCTGTTATTTTTCTAAGAATTTCACAGAATGTTTCGAAAACTACTCTTTCGGAACCATTTTCTCAAACGTGTTATGTGAGGACTACTTTGCGAGCGACTTAGGTGTTATCGGCCAAAAATTCAGATGTGGTATTGAGAGCTGGACTCCCTCTTTGCGCATCCCTGGAGCAATAGCATATAATGTTATCTTTGGCCAAAATTTCTCTCAAAATACCTCGGTATCGAATGTAGCGCCAGGTATTACCAAATATACCAAGTATTATTGTATGATAAGATTTTGTAATTTATTTAAAATTTATAAAAAATAAATTTTTCGAATTATTTTGTCATTTCTGTTGTTCTGATATATATTACTATATAAACATTTTTGTTATACCCATTTGTTTTATGAAAAAATGTTATTTGTGAATTTATAAAATATGTTCTGGCAAGATCTTTAATTTATAAAATGATACTTATAGCACGTTCATAGAAAGAGCCTATGTCATTTTTATTATTTATGAATAAAATTATTGCAATATATCAATGATTCCCATTTTCGGGCCAATGGGCCCATTATTATAAACTTTTTTAACCTTCATTTGATAGCCAGTCAATTATAAACTAGATTTAATACATAAATAGCGTTATTTTAATAAATGTGTTGAATTTGTTTAATAGTAAATTGTAGATAGGATTTGAATACAATGTATATTTGAATTCAATCGTCTGAAAATAAACTGAAATTGAAATCCAAAATGTATAAACATTTTAAATAATAAAAATTAATGCAATCTTTAATTAAAAATATATTACAATAAAGACGTTTATTAATCCAATAAAATATGTTGGGATTCCTAGTAATATATTTAATGCAGGGATAGTCAAGGGACATATAGCTTAAATACCTCCCCCTTTAGTTTTGCGCAGCAGGCAGAAAATTTTGGTTTTAACCTTACTCCCCTGTGCATTTTTTCATGTCATCAAAAAATTTATACCACTTCTGAATTTTGAGAAAATTTTCTCAAAATACCTTCTTCATATCCCCTGACTCAGCCGACCTTGGCTACCCCTGCATGTATTGTTGTTGCTCAAACGATATAGTGATTTCCCTCATAGTGAGGTAACATAGGTTCGATCACATGCCATAAATGATATTGTTCATGCAATAAGTGAGCCCTTTATTGGATTCCAATTTTTAAAGAAAACATTATTTTATTCTATAGTGCTCTTTCGCATATGAGTGACAGAAGAGCACAGAGAGGCATAGAATATCATATGTTCACATCAAAGAAGCGCATTATATTGAATTTTCTTTCCTAAAAACACGTAACTTCTTATTTTTGACAAAATTATTTTCACGAAGTTAGTTTCAAAAATATCAACTGGATTTGTTTTAATAAAACACACCTGTTCATTCTTACCCGGGACTATATACAAAAAAAATCATCTTGAAAAAAAATTGTTTGTAAATTTTTCTACATTTCATACAAAAAATAAGTAAACAATTTCATTTAGTTTAAAAGCTAAGTCCAATAAAAAACTTCCCAAGGTTTTGTCTCCAACTGTATAAGCTTTAATGTTTGGGCCAATGGCAATGTTAATGGGCACATTGAGGTTCAAACTTGCGAAAACTCATTTTTTAATCTTTTTTAAGCCTAGAGTCAAATCGACACAATACCAGTATAAAGTTTTTAGCATCCATTTTTGGGTTACGTTTGCAACCTTTTCTTATATATCGATATATATAACCAAAATTAATATAATGTTAGTATTAGTTAGCAATAGTAAAATAAAGCAGTTCATGAAAGTGAATGAAATAATGAATATAAACTCGTTACAACTCATTTCTGCTCATATAGTATACAACCTCTTTGTTTACTGGCTTAATGTCTCTATATTTGATTAATCTGTGAATTACAACTAACTTTTTGATTGAAAAGAAATCTGAGTAATTGACAGAATCTCATTATAACAAAATTTTATTTTAAAATTATTTTATATTGTGATTCAGCTTTCGGTCATTGATAGTCAAATACAATAACATTAAGCAAATGCACTAAAAGATAGTCTACTATGAGTGCAGAAATAAGTTGTAACGGTTTATATATATTAATGGTTCATTCTTGTTTTAATATTCTTTGCAGAATTAGTCGACTTTCTGTTAAATTACGTAATTCTTAATTAAATTCTAACAGAATTTGACGATTTCAAACTACCCCAACCTATACCCCCTGTAACTTTGAGGCTTTTGTCAGTATCATATACTCCCTGACTTTTCGAATTTTTCTCATCCCTACCATACTTAACCAAAACAACATTTACGGAAAGTACTTAAAATTTGAGAAAATAAAACCCAGAACAGACTATCTATAAATCCTATTAGAAGCATCTTTTGCAAATTTGAATGTGATATCATCAACTCAACAAGTACCAGCAATTCCTTTTATCTGAAATGATGCACTGCTAAAACATTAATATTTTAATAAAAAGAATATTAAATATATTGTAGCATGAACATTAATATGTAGTTCCAAAAATTTTACTATTCTATTGCAGGAATATAATTAATTGTTTTTCTTTACAAAATATATTGAAGCATACTTTCCAAAAAAAGTATCAATTTATTTTCTTTGATAATAGTTAGATAAACTGCACAGTGAGAAATGCTTCCTCTAATTTTAAAAGCTAATAGTTAAATAATGGAATAATTTTTATTACTCAAATGGATCTAATCTTTTACTTAAGTTAATAATAGAAATAATTAAAATTAACTAAAAGCAGATTTTTTGAAGAATTAAAAAGTATTCATATAATCTTATGTTTAATTATGATTTATTTACTATTATTGTTAACTTAAGAAATTAAAATAAGTAAAAATAATTTATTATTTCAATGGAAAAGTAGGTGAATGCTAGAGGCTATGCGAGAATATATGTGAAAGAGAAATAAGCAAATAATTTCTCAATGATAAATCATTCAGGTGCATTCTCATAACAAGATATGCCTCTACAATTATAAGCTAGTATTTCCTTGTTTATTTTTTTGAAGAGAATTCAAATAATTTCTTATTCCAAAAATGTTTTAAACAATTTCAGTATTACCACCAAGATAACCATTGTTTATTGATCCAGAAAGAAAAAAATAGTTTGCTGTTGGGGTAATCAATTAATTGGATTTTAAAAAGATTTAGGAGTGTTTAGGAATTCCTCAGAAGTAATCATAAAGTGATTTTTTAATTTTCGTTAAAACATTCAGAGAAAGTAATAGACAGTAACACAAAAATTCAGTAAAAGTAAATCTAAAACTTTTAGATCTTTGATCAAGATTTTGGGCTGATTCCACCTTGGTGTCCTTAGTATTATATGAAATACCATTGCTGTGATGTCCAGTAAAGATTATACTAAAATCATGCCAATAAAATCTTAACAAAATAGCTTAGTAACTGTTCAAAATAATAAAAATACTTTAACATAGTAAAAGCATGCTGTTCTATTCTAACAATGTCCACACTTTGAATTGGAAAATTAAATTTCCTAGAGATGATCAAAGACCTTAAAGTCAAGTGGTATAGAGTACTGATAAGAATGGAGGGGGAGGGTATTTTTCTAATTTTTCGGAAAAAGGTGGATATTTTGTCTATACCCCGCAAATTGGTCATCTCTAAAATTACATCTTATTCTTTCTTTTTTATAAAACTACGTAAACTATTTTATATGATTTAAAGTGAATTTTAACCAATTGCATCATTTAGAGAAACATATGTTACTTATTTTTGTTTTGAAATTACTACAAAATAGTACAAAGAAAATTCATTCGGATAAAAATATACATGTTAAATAATTAGAGTTTTGTAATTTGATTAATAGGGAAATTCCCGATAATTTTTAATCACTAAATAGAATTTTCTTGAAACATGGATGGCCAATATGAAAAAACCAGGCACACACAAACAAGTAAGTCTCAAATATCATGATTCCAAACTATTCTAAAACCAGCATGATTTCCGGCAAATTATTTTCCATTACTATCCAAATAATCTAACTTACCTTTTCATTCTGCACATACACATAGACAGAGATCGTTTTGTGATTGTTTCTCTAAATGAATTGATAAATGATTTAAAGCTATAAAAGCAAACAAATATTTAGGTCAACCTTAAAATTAGGAAATTACAAATTAGGACAGAGAGACGAACTGAAGGACAGAAACATCGAATGTATAACTCATTTAATTAATGGGATATTAAATGCGAAAGAAATAAGATTTGTTTTATCTGTTGTCTGCAGTGAATTAAATATTTATAAAATTACTAAATGAGCTTAAATAAAAAAGGACATCACATCATGTCCTTCAGTGAAACTGTGAGCTCATTATAGCTATCGTTAACTTTGCGAACAAATAATTGTTCAAAAAATGAATTTGTTTTTTAAGAAAACGTTTGCACAAATCCTCCGAATAAACTATAATTCTATAGAATTAAAGCAAACAATAATTTTAGTTTAAAAAAAGTTTATATAATTATGAATTTGTTCTTAAATTTAATATTTTTAGTTTTATTCTCAATATTCAACAAAACCGATGCCTTTATTACATATATTGAATCAAAATATCCATTAATAGTATAACTTTAATAAGTTTTGTCTTTAAATATATTTGTGTTTAAAATTTGTATTTTTTTATAATTATTTAAATATTTGATTGTTTAGGGCGAGGAAACACCTCCTGGTTCTCCCTGGCCTTTACCTCAGATATGGACAAAGTCTACCTACGCTTATATATTAGATCCGAAATATTTTTTCATTTCAAGTAATGCTGAAAATTGTAGTTTAATTGAAGAGGGATTGTCCAGACTTTCCGATACATTCAATACGGTATTCAAAAGCAGTGATAACAACAGCTCTAATAGGAGTCAATTGCCTGCACTTCGATCTATTCATCTGCAGATCAATGGCATCGATGATTGCAATAGTATTTACCCGAAAGCCAATGACAACGAGTACTATGAGATCGCAATTCCGTTTCGATCCAGTTTTGACGGACAGATACTTTCGGACAGTATTTGGGGCGCAATTAGAGCTTTAGAAACATTGAGTCAATTGGTTTATTTGGATAAGAATAAGGATCTGGTAGTGAACGCCACCCGAATAACAGATTGGCCACGATTTTCGTTCAGAGGCATAATGTTGGACAGCAGTCGACATTTTCTGCCGAAGAATGTGATTCTCGCAAATCTGGACGCAATGTCTTACAACAAATTCAATGTATTTCATTGGCATTTAGTCGATGACCAGTCGTTTCCGTTTGAAAGTAAAATATTTCCCGAACTCTCAGAAAGTGGTGCCTATTCTCCAAAACATGTCTACAAACAGAAAGACATCGAAGAGATCATTGAATACGCGAGATATCGAGGCATTAGAGTTATACCGGAGTTCGACACACCAGGTATGCAATCACTTCGATATAATAATTTCAAACTCTAAGATAATTAAATGTCATTCAATCGTAAATTCTATTAATTAGAAATCCGTTGAAATTGCATTAATATTGTTCTCCTGTCAAAGATCAGAACGAAACTGACTTATGATAAATTGAGTGACCTGTCATTCATAATCTCCTTTAATTTCCCAAAGCATCCTCTTCCATTTATATGTGATTCTATCAAGTGTGATTTCAGATAAAATATTTTCTATTTTCATTTCTTACTAGAAAAATTTTCTTGATAATTCTGGTAAATGAAAGGTAAATGATATTTTTGTAATATTCGAGTGCAAGTTTTACCTGAGCTGTACCCTCCTTTGGACATTTATTTTATGTCAATTGATTTCATTGTTTGAGTGAATATTAAGGTAATGAATAAGAGGATTAATAAACAATGAAATCAAATAATTACATAATTAAAACTAATATTTAAACGAATAATTATTATTTATTAAGAGATTCTGTTATCATCTATATTTATTTATTATCTATACTTTCTTAATTTTCAATAGTTAGCCATTCAATTATCACGTTCAATTTGTTCACTTTAATGACATTCAACTGAAATGAATTTGAGTAATATTCGAGTATTAGTAGGAAATCAGGGAAATGTGGAACTATTTGAGTTCAATTTTAGAAATAGTTGTTTATAAAATTGTAATAAATTGAATAATCGAAACTATAATAACGTTAATAAAATATACAGTGGAAAATCGTTTGAAACTGGACGGAGTAAAAGTTTATTCTTGCTCATTAGCTAGATTAACTTTAACCGAAAGATTAACATTAATATCAAATAATGCAAAATAAAAAATTTGATACAATGACTATATGTTCATTCAATTTAATATTTTAGCTATCGGCCACGGCTTAGTCAAACATAACCTAACCTAACCTAATGAGTAAAAGTAAACTTTTGCTCCGTTCAGTTTAAACTGAGTCTCTATTGTTCCCTTTAAAAAATGTTTCTTATTTTTAGGTCCGACTCAATTGGGATCGACATTATTCCAACACACCATCAGAAAGGGTTCAAAAGTAACCACATCTTCAGCATATTTAGTACCCAATCGTCAAAGAAATAATTTACATATCGTTACGCGAGCTATGGTTACGAGAATATTGTTCAATGGGTTGAATGTCAGAGGCGTTATGTTTACCAGAAATGGTGTTCAATATAGTGTTGACACCAGTCGTGAAGTTATATTATCCGCCGGTTTGTCAACAAAAACAGTAATTTGTTTGTTAACAACACTCTCTATTGCATTGATATACAGGTAGTATAGGTTCGGCTCAATTACTAATGCTATCCGGAATCGGACCCCAAAGTCACTTAAATAGTCTAAATATTCGGGTACTTTCTGACCGTCCGGTGGGCAACAACTTCCACGACCACACGTCGGTTAACCTATTCTTCGATGTTCTAAATCAGACGCAGTCTTACGAATTGGTCGAACTAACCGTTCAGAATCTCTACAACTATTATGTCAATAATACCGGACCCCTCACTATGTTTCCCAATGCGGCCACATATCAGGTCACACCAGTCAACGATCAAAAGGATTGGCCGGACATCATGACTGAAATGACCAGAAGTAACCATTTGTGGCACAACTTGTCTGATATTGTCAGACAATATGGATCTCATATCGAGGAGTGGGAAGAATATTGGAGACCATATGTCGGTAGTGTTTGGATATGACTTATGAATATTATATATTTGTTAAAATAACTGTTAATCCATTGATAGGGCGGAGACTTATATTAATGTACAATCAGATGGTCAGACCTCGAGGTAGAGGAACAGTAAGACTCGCATCAACCGATCCGAATGTGAAGCCTATAGTCGATCCCAACTATTTGGGCGATCCCTACGATTTGGAGTCAATTGTAAGCGGAGTTAGAAATATGATAACTCGCATATCGACTGTCGGCCCCTTCGCCACAGCGACCAAACATATCGACACAACAATCCCCGGCTGTAGGAAATGTCCGAACGATCCTAATTGTGATTCTTATTTGAGATGTTTAGTGAGACAAACAGCACAAGCAGTTTATAGACAGGGTTTGAATTAATTAATTGAAAACTTGAATTTTCACTAAAAATAATTTCGTTTCAAAGTCGGTACCTGTCGTTGTGGGAGAGCCACTGATAATGAGGCTGTAGTCGATGAAAGACTCCGAGTAATCAACGTAAGAGGCGTTCGAGTCGTCGATTCATCAATTATGCCACAAGTGGTCAATAGTAACCATTTGGCCGCAACGGTAATGATCGCCGAATATGGCTCTCAAATGATTAGAGAAGACATGAATTAAGAGAAAATGAATGTAAACTACAAATGAGTTTAGAAATAATGAATTTAATTACAGAAATATCAATAGTTTTATTCAATTAAATATTTCTTTAAAAATACATTAATTCTGGGAATCATTCAAATCTTAAAGTAGTTTTAAATAATTTATTAAATATTTGGATAAAATAAAAGTTCAAAATAAAAAATTTAATAATTAGGAGAATATTATTCTGGAAATACAAGGATGGTTGCAGAAACAGGTCGTTTTATAGAGTATAGATGGTTACAGTTACAGATAAATTGGCAATTATTCTGGTAAGACCTGGTTGTTCGGTGCGCAAAACGGTTTTAGGTTAAAATCAGGTTATAGGTTACCTAAGACTATATTCTTGAGAAATTTTGATAAAAACCGGTTTTTTAAAGATATCCTTTTACTTAAAATATTAGCAGATATTCTCTCTATTCTGTCCTTCGCATCACTGATCTTAAATAACAATTGAGGTAAAGAAAACTTATTGAATCGATTTATCGTCGATTTGTTTTTTATTGCAATTAAAATCACAATAAAATGAATAAATTGCTGAACAAATCTCTTTTGTTTTATTAATATTTTGTTCTGTTATTTCAGTTGATTGTAATGAATGTTCACATTCTTCTATCGCTGACTTTGTTTCAACTTCTTTATCCACTTTAAAGGCAATGTGTGTTTCGTTGTCATAGACTTTCATTGAGCTTTCGGTGAAATTAATGACAATCCGATGCGTTTCCAACACTTTCTTATTTAATTCCCACAACTTATTGACTGTTGTATTGAATTTTGGTTCACTTAAAGTCAGTTTTAAATTAATTATATTTTAATATTTATTGAATTGGAAAATAATTTAAACTAACTTTAAGTTGTTTTTCGGTGGAATCGTTTGGTGTTTAATATTATTGTGATTTACTTTCCTTCCCATAAGATTTCTATTGAATTTGATTCGGTCTTTGCGAAGAATTTTACTCAATTCAGTCCGACTTATATCCAGAATGTTATCTAAACTTTTGAAATGTAAATCATCTGAAAAAATATTAATTTATTTAAATATCAATTTAAGCAAACAATTAATGCAATTCTGAATTCAAGTAAATTCTTTAAATACCAGTTCTCTCTTTCAATAGATTTGCTGAATAAACATAATTTACAAATGTTTGTAATATTATAATTAAAATCAAAAGTTTTAACGAATTAAACATTCTGTTCAAAAAAATTATTTTAATAAAGTTATTGCAATTTTTTATTTATTCAATAATAAAAATAAGTAAATTGAATGTCGTTTAAAATCATTTGAAAAAAGATTAACATTTTTATGACCCGGAAATAAATAAATTAAATAAAAGGATGTAAAACTGCTATAATTTTCTATTAAACCCTTTAATCCAGCCTAGGGCACTACAAGTCTTGATCAGAGATAATTAGGTTATTGGAGGCAAAATTTTACACATTGGTATGAAATAAATGTCATTTTTAGTCTATTTTAATGATTTTGGCTCATTTATGGCTAAATGTACTACTACAATTATTATAAGAGAATTTTATAAGAATAATGTAAAATCAATCCTGTTCTTATTTAAAATCTCTGGAAGGAAATGTTTATCATTAAAATGTAAGGGGTCCAGGGGTCGCCAAGGGCCAAATAGCCTCAATACCCCCTGAGTTTGAGATTTGGCAATGCCCCCCTGCCTTTTTGGCAAAATTTTGTTAAAATACCCCCTCTAAATTCTTGTTTACATTGCATTTAATGTATTTGCACATACAGTGCGTGTGTAAAGTAAAAGTGAATTTTATTATTTTAATTTTGTTAAATACTTTAATTTAGTTATGAATGCAATTGATTTAAATGTAATGATTTTAAAGATAACTGATTTGAAGAAGACGATTTCACCAGAAAAAGATGATAAAGGTTTAATTGCATCTTTTTAAATCAATATTGATATTTAAATCCAAATAATCATTATTTTCACAATAATTTCAATTCTTATTCAATTAAGACAAAACTAATATTTAATTCAATTCACAAACAATTGACTTAATGAATGAAAACAAAATAAAACTTTAGATTTTAGAAATTTTTTCATAATTATTCAAATATGTATATATTCTGAATAGTTCTATATAGGTTCATTTTTTATGAAAAGCGGATTAATTTTTCCAAAGTTAACATTAAAATAATTTTATTTGTATATTATAATAATATTTTTTCATTTAAAATTTGCATTTTGTAATTTTAAATTACACAATATCTAATAAATTTGAATTATTACATTTCATTATAAATAAAGTACAATTTGTTATTTCGCTTAAATATTGTTTAAGTTACTGACTTTCCTCGCACTTGCCTCTATATCCATATATTTTGGGTCTCTGGTATTGAACTGTATTCTATTTATATCTTGTTAATTGAATGTTTGTAACAAATGTTTGTTTTCACAGTAATAGATAGATATTTGCTAATAGATATTTTTTCAGGAGCAGGGAACCTTTAAAATCTAGAGTCTAGATAAATTTATATGCAATTAACGTTTCCCCTGCAAGATGTCCAAATCTTCAGGCTGATTGCAGTGGTTATAACAATCAAACAAGAGAAAGAGGCAATCTTACTGGCTAATTTTCTATTTTAAATAAACGTCAGAAATATTCTGATTTATGATTGAGTAAGTTGTATGGACAGGGCCGGGGGTGAGGGCGCCCGGCGTTTATTCTTAGGTCTCGATTTTACTAAACTCTATGTCTATAGAGTTGGAGTCCAACTGTTGGACTAAATTCACAGATAATTGTTTCCATAACAACGTTAAGGCGTTATTATTAAATGAATGGCTTTAACGACGAGTCGATTGATATGAAATAAAAGTTATAAAAAGAGAGAAATTTATTATTTTATTATAAAAATGATTTCTTTTGATTGACTTATTTTAACGCTTTATATAATAATTAAGTGAATCAAAGATAAAGACAACAAAAGTGATGTCTATTAATAAGGATTTGTCTCCAGTTTTAAAGCAATTATTTGCGTTAGTTTTGAATCAAAACTTTTATTTTATTAAAGATTTTATTAATTTTATTATCAATTCATTTGACAGTTATATAGACTCGCATTCAGACGAATACGTGAAGCGTTTGGCCGAATGTGTGGCCATTAAGAGCATCTCCTGTCAGAGCGACACAAGAAATGACACCATTTTTATGGTTCAATGGATGCAAAAAGTATTGCATTTATTAGTATTTGTTTTGCAATAAATTTATATCCAATTAATTAAACGGTTTATAACTATTGTTTGAATTGAACAGCAATTGACTGCAGAGGGAGTCAAATGTGAATTAGTAGACATCGGAATCCAGACCTTTCCCGACGGCACTCGACTACCACTTCCGCCTGTATTGTTGGGAGAGTTAGGTTCGGACCCAAACAAGAAGACTCTTTGCGTTTACGGCCATTTGGATGTACAGCCGGCGGCCAAAGAGGACGGTTGGGATACCGAGCCGTTTGTGTTGACGGAAAAAAATGGCAAACTTTACGGCAGGGGTTCTACTGATGACAAGGGGCCAGTTCTCGGTTGGCTTCATATCATTCAAGCTTTTCATGCATTGAAAATTGAAATTCCCGTCAATTTTAAGGTATGTTTGCATTCAATTAAGTGTTTTTATAATTTTCAACCATTTCTTATCATTTTTCATGAAATTTATCATTTGATTAGTTTTATATATTGTCTCATATTATCTCATATTAAATAAAAGTTTTTAAAACAAAGACTACTGTTGTGTAACGCAAATATAGTACAGTATTCTCTATTATAGTCATAAAATTTTGCATTTATTATAATTAGAAGAACACAACAAATCATTAATTTCTTGAATCATCTTTTGCTCCAATTTTCAAAAATATTAATTTACAATGAATTGACGATATTTTAAATTCAATTGAGATATAAAATAGGATTTCAATTAATCAGCTTTTTGGGGTTTTTTGATTGAATACAAATAGCCTCAAAATAATTGTATGTCAACAATAACACATTTATTTTTATTAATTTATTAATGAATAGAGAAAACTTCGATTAAATTAATTAAAATATTAGTCAACGCAAAACGTAAACTGTTGTCTGAGTTTATTAAGAAAACTGATTAATAGAAGTTCAAAATGACTATTCATTAACGACATGATAGAGTGGGTATGAAAGGTGTTTTCGATGAATAAATGAATTCAATAGAAAATTTTTATTATCAAAAATTAATAAAATATTAGTAACTAGATATATTTTTGATTCAAAAAGGGAATACTAACCTATGCCCGCGCAATTCAACATAAGCTGATTTATTTTAATGCTAGATATAAATCCTGGGATAATCAAGAGGTGCTAAAACACCCTATTTGAAAAATATGTGAGGGTGCTTTTGCGATTAAACCTGATAAGTTTTAAATACCTTAATTCTGAAATTTTTTTTAAAAAAAATACCCCTCACTATAATCTACACCCGATCAACACATGTATAAATGCCATTCTAATATGACTCAGATGTACTGGTTCTATTTAGCGCCAATAGAAGTTTAAAAAAAAATGGTGAACACAACTCATTTACATTCTAAAAATGAATTAAACACTAATTTTATGTTATTTGTAGTTTGTCTTCGAGGGAATGGAAGAGTCAGGTTCTGAAGGACTCGACGAACTAATCGCGTCTAAAGCCAACACTTTTCTGAAGAATGTCGACTACATCTGCATTAGTGACAACTATTGGTTGGGAACAGAAAAGCCGTGTTTGACGTACGGACTCAGAGGTCTTTCCTATTTCTATGCGGAAATAGAATGCGCGGCCAAAGACTTGCACTCAGGCGTATACGGGGTATAGAATATGGTTTGATTGAACACAACTAGCATTAGAACTAAAATATATTTGCATTTTCTAGGGGTCAGTTCACGAGGCTATGACTGATTTAGTGCTTCTTATGTCAAAACTGGTGGACAATAAGGGAAAGATATTAGTTCCCGGAGTTATGGACGACGTGGCGCCCCTCACAGCACATGAGGAGCAACTTTACAAACAGATTGAGTTCGATTGCGTCCAATTCCGCGATGAAGTCGGAACTCAAAGACTCATTCATTGCGATAAAGTCCAGACATTGACTCATCGCTGGAGATATCCTTCCCTTTCATTACACGGTTTGACTCAATTCACAAATTGAAAGTATTTTAACTTAGAATTGATTTCGCGATAGGAATCGAAGGCGCGTTTTCGGGCGCCGGCGCTAAGACTGTGATACCGCGTAAAGTGGTTGGAAAGTTCTCTATAAGACTCGTTCCAAATCAAGACCCGGAAAGAGTTGGCAAACAAGTGATGGATTATTTGAACACTGAATTCAAAAAGTTGAACAGTCCTAACAAATTGACAGTTGTTATGCCAAACGCGGGCAAACCCTGGGTCGCCGACCCCACTGACCCAAACTTTACTGCCGGCAGAAAAGCCATGAAATCGGGTAAGAATTGTACCAATTGTTGACTATATTCTAAATTAATGTAAAGTTGTGGCCAATGATGACATTGTAAAAGGTTTGAGCGAAAGGACTCTCTGTTTCTCAAAACCATTAAACAATAGCTTTTTGTCATTCATTCTATGTTTGGTTAAATGAATTTTCATTCATAATTTGATAAATGAGCTCAAAATAAGAGTAATCAATGGAAAGATCAGAGTTTGGCTAAAGTTTTGCCGATTCTGTTACGCATTTACTAATAGAATCAGTTATTCTTTCGCCAATGATTGGAACGGACGGCGAATTGTCTGAGGCCTACACACAGACACACATCTGTTTAAATGACTAAAACGAATGAAAATTAATTTATCGAAAGAAACGAATGAATTGTGTGTTAAAACAAAATATTTAATTAATAATGGAATGGAATAAAAAGCAATAAATCTTTAAAAATACAAATTAAAAGTAATTAAAATTTCTAATAAACAGTATTCGGTGTCGAACCCGACCTGACTCGAGAGGGCGGATCAATACCTGTGACGCTTACCTTCCAAGAGGCGACCGGAAAGAATGTGATGCTTCTGCCGATGGGGGCCTCCGATGACGGGGCGCACTCTCAGAATGAAAAGATCAATAAATTAAACTACATTTCCGGCACAAAAGTATTTGCAGCTTATGTTTACGAATTGGCGAATTTGAAAATTTAAAGTAAAACTATTGTACAATATTTGAATTCATCCGTTTTATTCTGAAAGGTTTTATTAGTCGTTTATTTTTGACAAATTTTAAGATTTATATAATATTTATATTAAAATTGATTATACAGTGATTAATGAAGTAATGAAAACACAAAAGCTTTAATCGAGAAATAAATAAATTTATATAAAATATCGATTCTTTGAATCAAATTTATATTTTATATATAATTAAAGAAATAAAAATTTTTATTAAAACAAAATTTTTAGTGATTTTTTCATTAATTTGTTGGTTAATTCATTGGTATTAATAATTTGATAGAAATCCATGTCCTGTTCTCATCGATCTTCAGCCAAAAGGTCTTTGAAAGCTCTGGTAGTGTTGACTAATCTAATCCAACGAATAACACGATTCAAATCGATGGACACAAAGATGTGATAAATAAACAAAATTATCAAAACTAATAAAATAACTTTAAGCACAATATTAACCATTTTTTAGACTCAAAATTTCAATCATTCGACCGAATTGTGGCTAAAAATTGAATTTATTTTAGGATTACCTCTGAATTGAGTGCAAGTTTATGCGGAAATGACTGAAAAAAGTTATATAAGTGTAATGTTCTGAAAGTCCAACAAAGATCAGGTATTCTTCTGACCTCAAGAAATCTGAGTCACAATGACTTTTAAATTAAAAGACAAAAAAGACTACAATTTGTAAAATCAATAAAAAAATAAGTTTAAGGAAATTGAAGTATAAGTTATGTATAACTAAACGAAACTTTTATCTAATTTTAATAAATATCACATAAAAAGCCGATAATTTGTCGATTCATTCAATAGAGAGACAAAAAACTATTAAACAAATGCAATAAAAAGTATAAATCATTTCATTAGAAATCATTTTCTTTTAAAGAATTTTATTTTTCTGATTAATTCTGTATTTAAACAAAATTAAAACATTATATTTAAAAAGTTATATTAAATCAGAAAATTAATTATAATTATTATATAATTAAAGACTAAATAATATATAAAAACAAGTATTGAATTAATTAATTAATGATTAATAAAAGTTATTTTTGATTCAAACTCTCGTATTGTTTTGGAGTCAATGTCTTCATAGAGAAGGCGTGTATTGTCTTCAGTTCGGTCTCTAATATAGAGTTAACCATTCGGTGTCTTTGGAGGAGAGGAATGCCTTCAAACCTGTCCGACACTATCAGTGCATTGAATTTAGCGCCGCAGCCGTCGGACACGTCCTCTACTGACTGCACAGTCAAATACGGAGACAATTAATGTTAGATATAATTAATTAATAAAACAATCGTTAAATCAATGAATTAATGCATTAATGACTACAAACCAAATGAATTGTTTGCAAACTTTCTCTCAATTTATCGCTAATGTATTGAGTCGTATATCCCGTCGAAGACATCGTTTCAATTGTTCCCTAAATTCAAAGTCTAATTAATATTGTTTTCTATTATTTAAATATAAATATTATTTAATTTTCAGATTTTATGTCATATTTTCTAAAAAACTGAATCAAAACAAACAAATTATTGAATTTGTGTTTAGTATTGATATTACGATCCCTTAAATGCAGACATAGAGTAGTGAATGATATGAATGATTGATAAATTGTTTGCCTCAACAATAAACGTCTGGCGCCCACACCAACACCTATGCCCAAACACCCTATGCTACTCATTGAGATAGTCATTTTAATACCATAGCCAAGATGTGGAAAACCCAAAACGTCACTGAGTATTTTGGCTTTTCTCCCACTGTTTCCTCAAAGTTTAGTGGTATTTCAGAGGGAATTTCAGAGGTCGGCCAAGTTGAGGGGATATAAAATTTTTGCAAAAATTAGGAAAAATCTAAACCAAATTAACCACTGTAAATTAGAGATTTATAAAATCAACAGTTCTGTCAAAATGAAAAAGTAATTAAAATATTCTAGCTCAAACAAAAATTATACTCTAGTGTAGAACTTCTTTTATTAATAATTTTTATTACTAGTACTCAAACAAAACATATATTTTTAAAATTTTTATTCAGATTTACACAAATATGTATTTTCCCGAAAATCACTAATTTTATAGGCATTGGAATCAATAACTATTTAGTTGTTTTGACGGCACCCTTAGTATTGCCATTTGCGCTCTTAACCGCTCCGGTGACTGAATCCACGGTATGTATTGTGGTCAGAGAACTCCTTTGGTCAACATTATTTGTCAAAGAGTGAACACTACCCGCCGTCCCATCGTATTTGCGTTTTCGGTCCGATTCTGTCCGTTCAGTCGAAACCTTTCTTTTGTATACAACTAATCCCACGACTACAACGACTAAACCAATGGCTATTAATACCAGAACCACAACTATTGTAATCACTCCTTCCATTGAGTCCTGTAAACTACTTTCGGGACAATTAATGCCAAACAAATCGATTAAATCGAGATTCGTTTCCATCAGTTTTCGAGTCTTTCCTGACTTCTGATATATAAACAATTTCGAGACCTTTTCACTGTTGAGGTCCTGATAATCGGTTTTGTCTCCGATCGCATAAATCGTGTGATTCTTAATAAATAGTCCACGAAATATGAATCCGATATAGTTGAGGTGAATCGAGTGGAACGTCTTGTTCCAGGGCTGAGACCAATCCTCCAGACTATTCCAATAGAGGATTGGTTTTCCCCTCCCCTGCCAGCTGTTAACTATGAAAATCAATTCGTGTAAATTAGGCTCAAAGATAACAGGTCTGTCCGATCTTTTGTCGAACTCTGGGGGCCAAAGGAAGCCATCCAAGTCCTCTCCACTCGGTTTCATATTCCACGGCATTTGTTTCGAGTCCTTAATCACTGTTTTCCTTGCGTTTGCCTCCGCCGACGGCTGTGTTATTCTGTAGAACTGATACCTGTGTTTATCAGTTTTGGGAGAATAACTTAAATCGAAGAATAAATCTTTCATTTTCTTGATTTGATTGCATTCATCATTACACCTGACACTTTTGGGAGGGGCGGGAATATTGGTTATGTGAAATGTAGACCATTCGTGGAATTCTTCGTCATATATATTAGTGGCCGAACCCAATGTATCAGTGAATGCATTGTAATTCCATTTAAAATCACCTCTGATTAAAACGATATGATTCCTGATCTCATTGTGCATCTGATCCCAAAGGAATTCTAAATTGAATACCGAATCCATATATCTCTTCCCACAAAAGGTAGGAATACCTGATGTGTAACCAATGGACAGAATCAGAATAATATATCTCTTTATTCTAAACATATTTTAACGTTAAATATGTTTGGGTTTTATTTCCAAAAAATATAAGAAATAAAATAACATATAATTAACGACTATTTGTGGAATTGCGAATTTGCAATATTAGAAATAAAGGGGGATTTTTAGGCTCTAAAAAAATAGAATTGTTGCTCGTGGTCAATTTTAATAATTAAGATAGAGCGAGAACATAGACTAATAAATTTGATTTTAATATGCAGTAATTAAATTCTTAAATATAATGCTTCAGTTTAATTGATTATTTCTAATTGGGGCAATTTTTAAGTAAAATATAAACTTGTTTTTTCATTTATGAATTAAAACGATATAAATCTTTATTAAATAAAATATTAATTATAGAATTAATTATTAGTCAATAAATGGTGTTTACTATAAATCTGATTCAAAACTATTTATTTATATTCGCGATCTTTTTTAATTGTTAAAACTGACCACGAGCAACAATTCTATTTTTTAGAGCCTAAAAACCCGCCCTTTAGTTATAATATTGCAAATTCGCAATTAAACTAGTGAATTATTATATTTGCCGATCATTTCTATCTTCAATATTTGATATCTTCTAAAATTATTTAAATAAATTTTCAAAATATTTAGGTTGTGTTCGGAAATTAATTTAATTTTATTCGAATCTTAGATTTGAACAGAAATATTGCCGAAATTTATATTATTCATCATTACAATAGGAAGTCGGCTATAAATATATATAAAGAAATCAGGGGTAGCCAAGGTTGGCCGTGTCAGGTGGTATAGTAGGGGTATTTTGAGAACATTTTCTCAAAGTCGGGGGTATACAAAGAAGAGGTTTACATATACAGTACTCCTTGTAACAATTCACCGTCGATATTTCCGATGCCATTTCCAAACTCTTGATAATTTTTCGAAACAAAAAATTCATTTTTCTTCCAGATAGACCTAATTTTTAAAAATATTCTTAAATTTTTTCTTACTCACCAAGGTGCATCTGTAAAATGGCATCAAATTCGAACTTAATTTTCCTATACTTTCAACGCTATTTGAGTCAAAAAATCAGGGATGGGGGTCCACCCTGTAATACCCCTCCCCTTTACTTTTATTCAAATCACAACTTATTTTTTAACACAAAGTGTGTAAATATGGACATACAGTACAATATGTTTCGATCTCTAAGCGAGACCTTCGTCACGTATAGACTGGACACAAGTGAACAGTCTATGGATCTGTTGCTTTACATCAAAGCAGATGAGGAGAAGTAACTATTTTCACTTTTGTTATTCTGTGTCTTCCCTAATGTGATGTATAAAAATGTAATTCTCTAAAAAAATCTGTTGACTCTTATCTCATCATTAATTATGAATTTTTGTATTTTAAATAATCCATTAATTTATTTATTGAAAAACAATAAAGTAATGAATAAATTCCATTGAATCAAACTAATCAATTGTCCCAATCTATTAAATCAATGCATACCCGCATATATATACTGTATTTTTTCATCAAATTAGATCAATGAATAAGTTTTTTAGTTTTAGTTTGCGTTTGTTTCAAATGTATTGAAATAAATATTTCTGTAATTGAGATGAATTTTAAATGCTTTATAAGTTGTTTAGTATTGACGATAATTTGTTGGTCGCAATCAACTGATTGTCTGTGTTTTGGACTTTTATGCACTCATTTGCCTATTGTCTCAAAGCTGTGTTGCACTAAATTATTAGAATGTTGTGACAAATACGAGGAATGGTATGACTGGTAATACAATCAAATGATCCGATTCTTAATTTCTTAATTTATTAAAGGATTTTACCACTTATTGAAGTCAGTGTTTCAGATGAAGATTGGCTTAAATTCAAACATATATACGAATCAAACCGAAGGAATCATAATATTTCAAAATCTATTGATAAAAATTAATAAATTTATAATTATGAAGAATTTAAAATCGAGTGATGGGCATTTCTCTATATTATTTGTCAGTGTTTCACATTATGTTATATATTTTGACTGATATGTTATCGACAGCCAAATATCAATATTAAATGAATGATTACTCATTCATAGAAACACTTTATGAAAAGTTTTTATTTTAAATTGTTTGATATTGAAATTAAGGTCCAATAAAATAATATAAAGCCAAATCATAATAAATAAAAACAGATTCTCATTACTCGATTTTTAATTCTTCATATACACCAATACAAATATCTATCTATAATTTATTCTACCGATACCAATTTTGTATCCTTGCTTATATTTTAAAATCGAATAAAAGTTTTATTCCTTGATAAATGTAATTTATATTTATATTCTAGTTTTTGTTAAAATCACCAAGGTTAATCCATAAAACAACTGCAAACTTTACAGTCAAAATTTCATATTTTTTTTTTTATTAAAAGTACCAAGATAAATTAAAATTGAATTTTGTCAACTAGAAAGTCTTAGTCAATTTTTATATAATTTCAATAAATTTTAAAATTATTAAAATCGGTTGACAACCTTTAAAGTTACAGTCTATTTGCAATTTTATCATATTCTTTCTTACCCTATATTTTTACATATTGTGTGTATAGTAAATAAAGTTTATAATGGTTCTTTGAAATCACCTTTTTTACTTTTTCAAAAATTAATATATAAGTATAAATTACAATTAAACACTGTTTACTATCTCGTTGGACTGTGTTTATTGTCCCGGCACGCGCTTACATTTTGGTTGTTGTAGTTGA